>JAQBSW010003440.1:0-83143 GCA_029291075.1 Eudiplozoon nipponicum | reverse complement strand
GGCATTTTGCATGCTCGTGGCGATCGCGGACTGAATCTGTCCACGGTTGGAGATGCTATTGGGCCAAAGTCTAGTCATACTGGCAGGCAAATAACTAATGGTGGTTTGGTTTTCTTACTTCGCGACATAGAGCACTATATAAAGGTGTGTTTATTTCTCTGGCTCTTCATATATATGCATAAGAATATAGTCTCTCGTGTCGTACCAAGCATAAAAAAAGAAATCTGAATGGTTACAATATGTGGGTACGGAGCCGAACTGTTGAATATTTCATTATAGGCATATGCTCTTTTGCGTATGACCCTTTGGGAGATATAACTCTTCGTTTGTTTACATATGTATGTCTATTTCGCTCACGTGAACTAGCAATTTTAGCTGAGTCTAGTGTCTGATTTACTGGATATGATCGACTATATTGTTTAGCATCTTCACAACAGTGGATATGAATAATATTACTGTCTTTAGGGCTTTTTTGCAATGCCACTTCAATATTAAATGTTGACATATTTCTTTGGTTAATCATCATCATTACCGACACACCTTTAATAACTAATGCTTCAATGCGATATGAAGGAAAGTAAAATAAAAATTAGCAAAATAAATAAATAAAAATAATTTCATAGTAAAAAGCGACCAAAATAATTTAATCCAAACAAATTTATTTTATTAGAGCGACTTATGAAGAGGACGATCCAGGTCAAATAGGGATAACTAGGCAACATACATCTAAGACAACCTAGACCTACGCACACAAAGTTATCGCGAAATCCTCTTTAAGGCAATGCAGCTTCCTAAGAGTTTTCACTGTATCACTTCATAAAAATCTTGAACGGTATTCGTTAAACAATCAATCATTGCGCGGATAGTGGTAAACATATTTTAAATCATTTTTGCGGGCTTGAATTAAATACCAATCTCTTTGTATTTAATCAGTCGTCGAATAACATGGCAAAACTACTGTCAGTCACATGTACCCATCGCAAGTCAAACCTTCCATGTTTATTAACAGAGCACGACGGCAAACTGCCTAGTAAAGATCAAACCTTAATTCAAGCTCGCAAACTTGATTTAAAGAATTATAACTACTACCCGCGCAATCATTCAATGTTTATTTAGGTATTATTATATATATATAGCATATATATATATATATAAATAAATAAATAACAAATAAATAAATAAATAAATAAATAAATATATATATATATGGTATGGTGTAGGCATATATATATAATATGGCGGAAGCTGCTTACCGTAAATGTTCGTAATTTCCTGTAAGCTGTGCAGCCGAGTCTACTAGAGATGAGGGCCACCTGTCTTATTTTGCTTTCCATATATATGCATTTCGGTTTGATCCTCGCTACACAGTTTGTACTATGGTGATGATCATGAAAGGAAAAAAACGCGTCAGTGCGTGCGACTGGCGGTAGTTTTGTTATGTTCTTCGACGACTGGTTAAATACAATGGGATTGGTGATTACTTCAAGCTCGCAAACTTGATCTAAAGAAATATTGCTTATTAGTTGTTTGTAACCTATGTGGGCTAGTATGTATTAGGTTTTGCGAACCTAGTAACAAATTAGTTCAGTTGTGACCAGAAGGATAACCCAAATACAGCATGAACGCAAAGTATAATCTCATTCACATTCGTTTCGTGCTTACTGGCGACTCATCAGTAGGAGCCGGTATTACGCCCTTTAACCACTATATATTTGGTAGAAGAATGTGGAATAATAAGACGGTACAATCTCCTAGACGAATGTGTAAACCTGTAATAGTGAAGCTAACATAACCTAAAGTCAACGACAATGCGACTTCAATGCTAACTCACACTATATAATATATATACCGAGTCTGTAAAGGATACTAACACTATGGCTATTGTGTTAGTAACTGATACCTTTTTTAAATCGATGAGTTCCGGATACTAACACTATGGTTTCCGAGTCGGTACATGATACCAACCTGATGGATATAAATTTACGCTAAAGTTCACCCAAAATGAGAATTACAACAATTTCCGAACACCTGTGACTCCAGTTAAACCATACACTCTGGCCTTCATCGATATCAGTTATCACATTTAACTGTATTATATTGAATTGAATGATGTCATGTTTACCGCGAAAAATGATAACTGATATCGATGAAGGCCCGAGTGTTTGGCTTCAACTGAGTAACTGGTGCTGGAAACTGTTGTAATTCTCACCTAGTGAACTTTAGCATAAATTTATATCCATCAGGTTGGTATCACGTACCGACTCGGAAACCATAGTGTTAGTATCCGGTACTCATCGATTTCAAAAAAGGTATCAGTTACCAACACAATGGCCATAGTGTTAGTATCCTTTACAGACTCGGTATATATATTATATAGTGTGAGTTAGCATTGAAGTCGCATAGTCGTTGACTTAGATTATGTTAGCTTCACTATTACAGGTTTACACATTCGTCTAGGAGATTGTACCGTCCCATTATTCCACATTCTTCTACCAAATATATAGAGGTTAAAGGGCGTAATATGGGCGCCTACTGATGAGTCGCCAGTAAGCACGAAACGAATGTGAATGAGATTATACTTTCCGTTCATGCTGCCTTTAGTTTATCCTTCTGGTCACAACTGAACTAATTTGTTCGCAAAACCTAATACATACTTGCATATATATTAGTTCTTCGCAACAAACAGTATTTACCTATTTGGGCTGTTCTTCTGTAATAAAAGTGGTCCAATGCCTGTAAGCGTGTAAGGTATTGACAAGCGTATAACGAAACTGCACTTACGTATTCATAGGACACTTCACCTTTTGGGCATAATAAAATTCGTGTTTCCCCATAAATCAAAAGTTTAAGGAATGTTACTCTAGTTTTCGCATTTTGTATTAATCTGTTAAGTACGTCTCAGTCCGTACCTTGAAACCGCAGAATTGAGGTAATTTACATGTGGTCCTATGAAAGTAACTTAAATTTTGTCGTGGCCAGTTTCAGGTCAAGAGGCGGCACAACGACTGATAATTTATTCAGTGTGTTCTGTACAGAATCTATGATTTCGACTAATTATATAATTTAGTCTGCATGATCAATGTATATCCGGGAACAAGTACGGTGCAGGATCCTGAGTATATGAAAGAATATTTTTAAGAATGACAACTTACAAACTTAACGAAAGTGGGCACAACTGATAGTAGTAAAGTTATCCAAAAATTATGTATTATTTAGACTTTAACGCGTCCCTATATATTTGGGTGAGGAATGTGAGAAAATAGGATGGTACAATCTCCTAGACGAATTTGTAAACCTGCAGTAGTGAAGCTAACATAATATAAATGCTCGACAATACGACATCAGCGCTAGCTCACTCTATGTAATGTATATATATACAGAGTCTGTAAAGGATAACAACACTATGGCTATTGTGTCAGTACCCGATGCCAACATTTTAGTACCGAAAGGTACATAGTACTAATACTATGGTTTTCGAGTCGGTAAATGGTACCAACACAATAGATTTCAATGTATGCTATAGTTCACCAAAATTGAGAATTACAACTATTTCTGAACACCTGTTGCTCCAGTAAATCCATACGCTCTGGCCTTGATCAATATCAGTTATCGCATTTCGCGGTAATCATGACATCATTTAATTAAATATATAACAGTTATTCGTTTGTTGGGAGAACTTTATATATATATATATATATATATATATATATATATATATATATATATATGCAGTATGTATTAGGTGTTGCGCACATAGTAACAAATTAATTCAATTATGACCAGAAGGAAAACAAAAGATAACAAGAAAGGAAAGTATAATCTGGTGCACATTCGTATCGTGCTAACAGGAGTCTCATCAGTAAGAGCTGGTATTACGCCCTTTATCCACTTTCTATTTGGGTGAGGAATATGAGAGCATTGGACGCTACAATCTCTTAGACGAACTTGTTAACCTGCAGTAGTGAAGCTAGCATCATATAAAGTCTCGACAATTCGACTTCAACGCTAGCTTACTCTATATAATGTGTATACCGAGTCTGTGAAGGATACCAACACAATCTTCGTATTAAAAATAATTTCATATTTATTCATTTTTTGAGTAGTTTTGGGTTCTAACTATTATCATCCCTTGTTACACACAGACATCGGTTACTTGTATTGGGTCCTTACATTGCGCTTTAACCAGATTATTTGTTTTCATAAGTTTGGTCTGATTCATTTATAGCGACATTTATTTCATTATTTTGCTCTAATTTATAGAAATTACTAGTCAGATGACTTGAATCGCTAATCAATCCCAAACTTAATCGTGGTCCATAAACACTTAATTTGTGTCGGTGTTGATTTCTCGATATTATGCGTGAAGTGTTTGCTCTGTCCGCAATCAGTTTAACTAGTATTATGAATTTAGTTGTCAATGCACTGAAGTGCAATTGAGCATGTCCATATTTGAGGATTTGCCAACAATATTCCAACTGGTGTGGCGCTCTGCTACTTTGGAAGAAATATTTACCGTTTGTTCAATTTCTACGCATGGGTTCATGGCTACTTTCTACATCTGTACTCATCTCCTATTGCTTTATAATAAGACTGTGTTCATGAATTAGGCATTTACAAAAGCCATTTGGATTTGCGTGTTTAGTGCCACCAAAAATTAAGTCGGGCAAATACCAAAAATTTAGCAAATGATTTATAACTGTATCATTTTTGTAGTTGAAAATTTGGACTTAGATATCTTTTTTTCCATTTTTTTCTAGAACGATTTCCTCTTAGGCAAATTAGCATTAGCAAACTGGCACGGATGATTCTTGTTGGTTATATATTAACTGGCAATAATTTTTGGACTTTTTATTCACGTTATCTCGCAATCTGCAACCCTTTTTATTTTAGTGCTTCACCGACAAAATGGCGCCGCTGTTGGAGACTACGAAGGATCTCACAGAAGAGGAAATGATAGAGCTTGGCAAACGTGATCCAGAAAAAGCAGCAGAAGACTTCATTGAGGCTAATACTCAAAAACGAACGAGCAAGAAATTTCCGTAAGTGCCTCAAAATTAAAAATAATTTTTTAGTTCCAGTATAATAACGTGTGTTTAACTCATCGATCGTGGCTCCCTAACTTTTATTTTCTTGAAATGAATGTCGGAATTTTACCTTCTATGAAACCGCACGTTTATCCTACTTCCATCGATGGAGTTTACTATACTGTGACAAACGTCGAAAACCAGAATATGGGATTGGTACCTATTTAGTGGAAAATACATGACGTATTATTTGGAGCAATGTAGTGAAAACCGATTTAAAAATAACTCGACCTTGTTAAATTTATGCTTATTCACTTGGTGTCAATGTTTTGGCATTTATTCTGAAGTTACTCAATTATTTGTCTCATAGGTAGACTGCAGGCTTTAGAAGTTAAATTCCTTCGGATTTCTATGCAATGGATGCATAATTAATTAAGTTGTGTGTGTGATGAAATGCAGGATAAATAGAGCACCAAACATATTTATGTGATTTATCCATTAACAGTTAATTGTGTCATGTCAGCACACTGTATAAGAAGTCATCCGTTAACTGTGTTTGCGATTAACCATAAATATAACCATAAATATAAAATTACGTTTCAATGACTGTGTCAGCAATTAAACAGAAAGTTATTGTGGATAAATTAATCTAATGAACTTTGTGCTTAACTAAACAAAATGACCACGGATAATTTGTAATAATACATTAGGGTTTAGCTCTATTAATGAAGAAATAAAAATGCCTCTAAGATGGGGCAATATAAATGTGCCTTGCTTGATATTTTTTAGAGTCTATAATCAAAGATACATATTAAGGCTATGAAAAGTAGTTTTTTGATTTGATAACTATCCTCAGCAGTTTGGCAGATATTGAAGATTTGCTTAAAAACGAAAAATATGGTCTATTAGCAGCAACTAATTTTCAATGGCTACGGATCACATGGGCAATTTTGATCTTGTGTCAAGCCAAATCGGATTATCCTTTAAACCGCAATCTACAGACGTCCAATCGAACATGTAAAAAATTGAAGTAAAAGAAGCTATTCAAATAGTATCATCATTACCATTAACATCGTCCGAAATTTTAAAACTAGAACTGTGATTGATTCCGTATTCTTTTATTTCCTAAAAGAGTACAGCCCTACTCTTGAAGAAGGCCATTGGATAGAAATTTCAGGCCTGGCGTGAAGTTCAGCTAAATGGGAAACGACGGAGTAAGGGTATGCGTGCTATACTCGAAGAAAGCCGAAGGATTCTTAACGTCTGGAGCTAATCTTTACATTTCGCAAGTGTTTTGTGGTATAAAATATAGTGCTCGGTTTAATTGTATCGTATTTTGCGTTCTAATTGAAACTTGATCTGGGAAAAGTAGAGTAGAAACTTACTTTTGACGTTCCTCTCTTCGTAATGACCAAAGTTCACGTCATCATACGCGGTGAATATTGTAATGTCTGTTGGTAGTCGAATAGTAAATAAAGAAAGCGCTTAAGGAGTTTCTGTTCATATGGTGCCAGGCTCTTTGAAAATCAACTGCACAAGGTATTCCATTTATGTTTGTTAATGCTTATTTTGTGACATTTTATGGTTCAAAATTTCTTTATTAGATTTATACATGGTTAACCGTGCCAAGTGGCCGTCGATATATTCATATCATTTTGGCACTGTTCAACCAATGAGATTTTTCTAAGGTTTTCTCGAAGACGGATTGATTTACCATTTTTTCCTTATTTTCAATATCACTTGCAGCTAACTATTGTTTTATATATTTTTATATTTCTATCGCATTTTCGGTTTAATTAGGTTCAAGGTTGTTTGGTTGTGCCCGTTGTCGGACAAGATTTTTCGCGAGCCAATATTTGTTCGCAAACATATTTTTAACAAACACGCGGAAAAGGTTGAGGCTGCACGAAAAGAAAACGCAATTTTCTTTAACAACTACTTGAAGGACCCTCGTAGGCCTGGCTTGCCCGAGGCGCCGATTTTGACTGGTAACCTCTATTCTGTGACAAATACGGCTAATTTCGACCAAAATATTTTGAATTACCATCACGTTGAATACCACCAACACAATAGTCTGCTGACATCCGTTCGATTAAGAGATCCCGGTGCTTCTGGCAGCGGTGGAATCCGTGGCCAAGTTGGGGTGTCCACTTATTCAGGGTACGGACAGCAGCAGAGAAACAACTATTCGTCACGTGGAGGTAGGCAGGTTGGAGTTGGCCGCGGTTCTTTTGGAATGGGTTTTACGCGTAATGCTACGACGTGCACGTCAGGCAGCTATCCGTCTAGATCATCAACGGCCAATTCACAAAACTTTTATTCACAAAAGCAGACGGGTTCAGCTTCAAGGTCGTTTAGCTTGTCAGCCAATCCCTGCCTAGCTGCTGCACTGGGAGTTGGTAGATTTCAGGTAAAAACACGACTCTTTCGAACATGAAATTAAATGAAATTCAATTTCTCATCAAATATCTACAATGTAATATATATATATATATATATATATATATATATATATATAAGTAGAACTGTAATCCATGAAATAGCATTTATTAATGAATATTATTTCTACTAGTTTCTACAGCCATTAATCTGGATTTGTTAATATTTTCACACATTCAATCCTAACTGCACATTTGTCGAAACCAATTCCTTTTACGCGATGTCTGTTTATGCTTTTACGCAATGTAGATAACTTCTTTTTCGAAACGCCATGTGACTTGTCATTGCTTCCATTTTGAATGTGTCCGCTTTTATTTGGTGTGTCGTATTGTTTGGCACATCTGTTACTTTTTTAAGGCCTATTCGCTATGTTTCTCCTCCAGTACAATTTAATTGATTTTGAATTTATTTTTGCACGTTTAATCAGGGCTTTTGTCTTATTAATTGCAATTTTATACCTATTTATAAATATTTTACTTCCTGAAGTATTTTTCTTGAATGTCCAAATATCCGGCCTAACTTTATTTTTATATTTGCACTTCACCAGTGTTACAATTAAAACGTCTCTCACAAGGTAGGCCAATGTGCGTATAATGTCGTGAATCATGCTGCTTTACGAACCGTAAGGTGCATTGCCGATGTCGCCTTGATTTAAAGTTGACTTGAAATGAACTTTTTCGCTTAAAGATTTTGAATGTTTCGTTTCTATGGGCTACCTAGGAATGTTTCTCCATCTACGAATTAAGCACTCTTTCATGCATCATCCTCAAGCAATTTACAGTTTCTGATTATTAATTATTTTTTATTATTGTTAATGTCGTTATGTTTATTGTTAATATTATTATTTTCTTTACTTTCGATTATTAATATTATTATTATTATTATTATTCTTATTATTAATATTATTGTTATTATTATTATTGTTGTTGTTATTATTATTATTATTCCCACCATGTAAAACAATGCAGAAGCCATTAGTAGCTAATATTTTACTGCCATACGACCATGATAAAAATAACAAAACGTCTCAATTCTTAAAATTGATTTTATTGACAAAAATAATAATTTAGGCACACAAATTATTAGAGTTTTATGAGGAGAAGGGTCTAGCTCCTATGACTATTTTTACCTTGATAGCACACCGTAGTGAGGCAAACGGAAAATCTACACAAATCAGTATGACCAAGTCAGCTTTAAGCAAGGCAATATCTTCAATATAGATTCTCTGATAATTATTATTATTGTTGTTATTGTTGTTATTATTATTATTATTATTATTATTATTATTATTATTATTATTATGAGTGATAGTAGCAATAGTAGTAATAGTATTAGTATTGATATCGTTATTGATATTGCTGTAGTTATTAGTAGTAGTCATATTTTTTGAACGAATAATATTATTTGTATTGATTTTATCCGATGAATATCTAACAGTTAAGCATTGTTTAATATATGCTGTTGTATTTCTGTCCTCGGTGTGGGTGTACCATGGAAGGTACCGTGTTAAATGAAATAAATTATCAGTTATTCTCAAGTAATGTGTATTTGCATTTCTTAAGTGCAGAAAACATCGTGACCAGTACAAATTGCTGAACAACCCCGACATATTCCAAATGCACCTCAACGAGTGCTAGTTCCTTTTGCGTAATGGAGTGTTTCTCTTTTAATATTTGGGCTCAAATTATCGTGCTACTTTGCTGTTAGCTTTTGATTTTCAGTTATTTTTATGCATGCGTCTTATCCAGAGACCTCACACTACTCTGCGTAGAACAAACTTACACCTTAAGTTCACTGCTTGAACTTCGACATTCATATCCCCTTCCACGCATTTCCGTCTTTCTAGACTTTCAATTTACTCGGTGGATCAAAATGTCTTATTCGAAGTTCTGTTGAAAAGTGTTATGCCTGTCGAATTTGGAAATGTTCTGCGAGCTCTAAACATAAACATTTCTTGCATCAGCTTCTACAATAAATAATCGCATAAGAAGTGGTGTCCGTCAAATAATCCAAGTTTCCCTGTTTTCGATTACTTTTATATAAGTCTTTAAGAACTATACTCTTCCGTGCGTTCAGAATGCAGGCATCATTTTCCATGCAGTAATTTAGAGGACCCTGACTATACAAACGATATTGTGATATACGACAATTAAGATTCTGTTCGAGCGATCTTGAATAGATTGTCACTCATCGTGAATGATGCAAACAATAAGAGCGATGAGGTGATTATGAGAATTGGAAAACTTGAGTGGCATTCTTCGGCATTTGCCATTGTTGCAGAACTGCGACAAACTTACTTCAAGGTCAACAGTTAAATACTGTTTGTTGCGAAGAACTAATATATATGCAAGTATGTATTAGGTTTTGCGAACCTAGTAACAAATTGGTTCAGTTGTGACCAGAAGGATAAACCAAAGGCAGCATGAACGGAAAGTATAATCTCATGCACATTCGTTTCGTGCTTACTGGCGACTCATCAGTAGGAGCCGGTATTACGCCCTTTAACCACTATATATTTGGTAGAAGAATGTGGAATAATAGGACGGTACAATCTCCTAGACGAATGTGTAAACCTGTAATAGTGAAGCTAACATCATCTAAAGTCAACGACAATGCGACTTCAATGCTAACTCACACTATATGATATATATACCGAGTCTGTAAAGGATACTAACACTATTGCTATTGTGTTAGTAACTGATACCTATTTTGAAATCGATGAGTACCGGATACTAACACTATGGTTTCTGTGTCGGTACATGATACCAACCTGCTGGATATAATTTGAATGTTGAAGATTTATTTTTCTCAGTGCTGTCCTTCTTATTGTGGATTTGATCGTATTTTTCTTTTGCGGGACAATTGATAGCACTCTTAGGTCGGTAAAATCTTGAATTTTTTTTCTTTTTCAGTTACTCTACTTATAGGCATCGATTGATGGGTTCTTACTTGTCCCTTCATTTTTGAGCCTTTTATCAGCTGATTGACTGAAAATGACGTTTGATCAAGATTTTACATTGTTCTTTGTCCGATATTTCGAGACATAATTTCCAGTCTCATCTTCAGGGTTGACACAATACGCACAGGAGTAAAACACAAATTGTGACAAATGTGGTATCCTCATTCAAGACTGATATATTTATACCCATTTTAATTCTAAAAGTATTTTTTAATTGTCTTCCTAATGTCCGGTCTTCATACCTAAGTCTCTAATACAACAATTTCCGAGACACCTGTTACTCGGAGTTAAACCATACACTCTGGCCTTCATCGATATCAGTTATCACATTTCGCGGTAAGCATGACATCATTCAATTCAATATATTACAGTTAAATACTGTTTGTTGCGAAGAACTAATGTATGTAAGTATGTATTAGGTTTTGCGTCACAACAGAACTAATAATTTGTTACTAGGTTCGCAAAACCTTATACATACTTGCATATATATTAGCTCTTCGCAATAAAGGCAGTATTTAACTGTAATATATATTGAAGTGAATGACGTCATGCTAACCGCGAAATGTAATAACTGATATCAATGAAGGCCAGAGTGTATGGTTTAACTGGAGTAACAGGTGTTCGGAAATTGTTTTAATTCTCAATTTGGGTGAACTTTAGCATAAATTTATATCCATCAGGTTGGTATCATGTACCGACTCGAAAACCATAGTGTTAGTATCCGGTACTCATCGATTTCAAAAAAGGTATCAGTTACTAACACAATGGCCATAGTGTTAGTATCCTTTACAGACTCGGTATATATATTATATAGTGTGAGTTAGCATTGAAGTCATATTGTCGTTGACTTCAGATTATGTTAGCTTCACTATTACAGGTTTACACATTCGTCTAGGAGATTGTACCGTCCTATTATTCCACATTCTTCTACCGAATATATAGTGGTTAAAGGGCGTAATACCGGCTCCTACTGATGAGTCGCCAGTAAGCACGAAACGAATGTGCATGAGATCATACTTTCCGTTCATGCTGCCTTTGGTTTATCCTTCTGGTCACAACTGAACTAATTTGTTACTAGGTTCGCAAAACCTAATACATACTTGAATATATATGAGTTCTTCGCAAAAAAACAGTATTTAACTGTAATATATTGAAGTGAATGATGTCATGCTTACCGCGAAATATGATAACTGATATCGATGAAGGCCGGAGTGTATTGTTTAACTGGAGTAACAGGTGTTCGGAAATTGTAATTCTCAATTTGGGTGAACTTTAGCATAAATTTATATCCATCAGGTTGGTATCATGTACCGACTCGGAAACCATAGTGTTAGTATCCGGTACTCATCGATTTCAAAATAGGTATCAGTTACTAACACAATAGCCATAGTGTTAGTATCCTTTACAGACTCGGTATATATATTATATAGTGTGAGTTAGCATTGAAGTCCAATTGTCGTTGACTTTAGATGATGTTAGTAAGCACGAAACGAATGTGCATGAGATTATACTTTCCGTTCATGCTGCCTTTGGTTTATCCTTCTGGTCACAACTGAACTAATTTGTTACTAGGTTCGCAAAACGTAATACATACTTACTTCAAGGTCGTTTGTACAATACGGCATTGGTAAAATTGGCTTCAAAATTGGAAAAACGTCATCACATATAGTAAGCATTGGTTAAATTTTGACCTTTAAATGCACATGTATTGATTTTGGCTGTAAGGTTTTTGTATCTGCTGCTTATATGCTATAATTACGAGAAGAACCTAGTCAATTCATGGAATATGTGGATCTCTTTGCCGATTAGGATCTGTACGACGCGGCACAAAACGCGCAGCAAGTAGAACAACAGCAACAGATGATAGCGGAAATGGCCGCTGCTGCCACTCATTACTTTGCATCGGCGAGGGGTTCCACTTCTGCTGCACGTGGACGTTTGTCTGTGGACCAGCTTTATGCGTTGGCCACTGCTGCAACATGTATGCCTTTAAATCTTGCCCAAAACAGATCAAGCACTAGTCAAGATCGTTATCGTAAGCGCAACAAAAGTAGGTCATCCTTACAGAGCTCTGTTCGAGGCGAGTCACGGTATGCTTCAAATGGCTGCTATCAACAAAGAGTGTCAGGCTCTCAGCACCGTCGTGGAATCTATGATAGAATTGGTGATAGGTCAGTGATAAAAAACATTACTTTCTGTTAATTTATTGAATAATTATTAGTTTTAAACGAATATGGTTTGCACGAGCGGTGATAAAAATTACGATAATCAAGGTTGCTATCTGTATAAAAACAACTAACCCTTTGTGTGCAGATATTTATCACTATAAACTAAACATTGTATAACGTTGCAAAGTCAATTATTCCAGTAGTACGATTTCGTCATTATCGGGAAGTCATATCATACTCTTCAGAATTTGCTCCAGACAGTGCACGAACCAGGGCACGTTTGCTTCGGAAAATGGCGAGCTAACCACTGAGCCACCCTGCCGCATGTTACACAACTTTTGAATTCTCTATTACATACAGTCTTTGGAAAGTTAGATACTGTTTAAGGCGGAGAACTAATATATATGCAATTATGTATTATCTATTGCGCTCCAAGGAGCAAATTAATTTAAATATGACCAAAAAGATAAACAAAATGCAGCATGAACGGAAAGTATAATCTCGTGTAGGTTCGTTTCGAGCTTACTGGCGAATAATTTGTAGGAGTTGATATAACGCCCTTTACCCACTATATATTTGGGTTTGGAATGTGAGGAAATTGGACGGTACATTCTCCTAGACGAATGTGTAAATCTGCAGTACTGAAGCTATTTTTATAGAAATTCTTCGACAATGCGACTTCAAAGCGAACTCACTGCACATAATATATATACCAAAATGTTATATCAAATTAGGTATATAGTTGCCGAGTCGGTACATGGTACCAACACGATAGATTTCAATATATGCCAAGATTCACCAAAATTGAGAATTACAACTATTTATGAACACCTGTTACTCTGGTAAATACCTACACTTTGGCCGTGTTACTACTTGCGCAACACTTAATACACAATTGCAAATATATTTGTTCTCCCACACAAACAATATCTAAATTTTATAAATTTAAATGAATGATGTGATTATTACTGCGAAATATTATTACTGATATCAATTATGTCCGGAAAGTAAAGGTCTCTCGGAATAACAGACGTTCAGAAATATATGCATTTATCAATTTTGTTTAAATTTAGCGTACATTGTAATCCATCGTATTGGTACTATGTACCGTCTCGGAAACCATAGTGTTGGTATCATGTAACTTTTCGGTACTATAACATTGGTATCGGATTCTAACACAACAGCCATAGTACCTGGTACCCTTTACAGCCTCGGTTTATATATTATGTATAGTGAGTTAGCTTTAAAGTCGCATTTTCTAAGACTTTATATGAAGTTAACTTAACTACTGCAGGTTTACACAATCGAATAGGAAATTGTACCATCCTATTTTCCATCCTTATATAGGCCATCATCATTGAATTTTTTGGTCTGACTAACGCCGGACACTAGTTAGTAATCGAATAGAGCCTCTACCTGTCCTATGTGAAGCCTCGAGTTCGGTTGAGCTTAGCAATAATAACACTTTCTGTTAACTAGGTAATACCGAAATGAAAGCAAGCTTGTGAGATTCGATGGGTAGGCGGTTGCTGTTGAAGGAAACATTGACCATTTTCGCTTGAGCAGATAGTGCTTTCAGCCTTGCTTTTGTTGTTCCTAATGATTGTAATGATGTGGGAGCATGGTTTGGTAATTAAGTATCATCAATGTACTACTTTTTTATTGTCCACCCATCCACCGCAGTTACTTTATTAGCATGTAGAATGGGATGTCCAACAGCATCCAAAAATTAACCAATCCACTAAAACTATTGTTACGGTTACGGCACATCAAAGAGCATCCAAATGAATCCGGTCGGTTCATTAATTTTGCACTTGATTAATTCTTTCTGTCGCCCAATTAGCAGTAGTTAAGAAATTTATTCAGGTCATGGTAGTTAGGATCTTTTATTCTGTTATGTCACAGCAAACTATAGGAGATCACCATTATAACTGACCTGAAGACCTTGGAATAAGTGGTTTGTGATTTAGTTTTGGCGATTTTAAAGTGGATCGCTTTGCTTGACAAATGATCCAAAATGAATCTTCCACTCAGTTTAGACGAAATTATTATTCCCACTTTCGGTTATATTCTAGCGTATATTCTCTTCTGAACTTCATTCTTTCAAACTTAAATAGTTTCCGCGGAAGCCCGTCGATTTCGAGGGCTTTGCAATATCGCATGAAATAAGGCTATTGCATTTGGAAAAAAAGAGCTTCACTAACAAGTTAAAAAAAGTTTTTTGATGCCTCTTTTCCCCAAAATTCATTTCCATTGAAATTTCTGTTACTTTCCATATAGAGTTCAGAAAAGCTTTGGGAGATTAAGTGTGAGCTTGTTTGCAATTTTCAGCGTCAAACTGGTTTCCAAATAACAGACGGGTATAGACGGGTATTTTTAGAATAGAATAGAATATCTTTATTTGGATTCAAACCACACATATTCCATCAAATAATAAAATTGGAAATTGTACAATATATAAAAAAAATTATCACATCACAATAAATGTGCAATTAATATCATATAGATAGGTATATCTCACTAGTTGTACAATACAATATATCAATATCAGAAAATTCGACTGAAAAGAATAATATATACATTATCAAATTAGGAACAATTAATGTATAATTCGAGTGTAACATTATGCAAAAATTGAGAACCATGACTAGCAATTGATTGTATGTAATGTTAACTAATTAGAAGAAATAGTGCATAACATTTCAATTATAACAATACAAAACTTGGAAATAAAAATCTCTAGAAAATCTGTTTTCGATAACAATTATCCTTGTCTTTTATTCAACCATGAGAAAGTATTATCATAATCAAAAGAATAACAAATATCAGCAGAATTGCAGACTTTTTCAAGTTCAGTAGATAAAGTTTTAAAAGACATCTTAGATGGAGGCATTTCTCTAAGCCCCTTCGGCAATTGGTTATAAATTTTGTAGATTTTCGAGAAAGAGAATAACTTGCTCGCTACATTCCCCACCAAAGGAGGAGATATTGCCAAATGTCCAGATCTAGTTCCAACTTCATGACTCTTTCTTATCGGAGTCATATAGGCACCAGTCCACTGGTTCAAATGGAAAACTTTTATACAATAACACATCCTCCGAAACCACAGCGATTGCAATGACACAAACTGTAATCTAGAGGCGTATATAGTGCAAGAAATAGGACTAATATGTTTCACAACCTTTCTTTGTACAGCTTCTATATTATTAGGCAAACCCTTTTTTAATGGATTCCAAGTAGCGACAGCATATTCTAGTACCGGTCTAATCCATATTATATACATTTGAAGTTTTATATCATTTGATAAGATATTTCGATTTATTAGTGCCCATCTTTTCTTGGCACTGCTTACTATACTTTCAATATGTCTCTCAGCAGAAGCTGTACATTGAATAGTTATGCCTAAATCCTTAATTTCTTGCATAAGTTTAATCTCAAACACATCATTAATAACAGCATCATGAAAATAAACATAATTAAAGTTTGTTCTGTTCCCTATTTTTAAAGCTTTCGTCTTTTTATTGTTTATTCTCAGCCCTAGTGTGATCAAATAATTACTCAAATCATACAAATCTAATGTCACATTGTTTTTGGAGAATTCGACATTCTTTGGATCAATTGGGAAGATTATTTTTAAATCATCAGCGAATTTGCAAACTCGACCGTTAAGGATCTTAGTTTCCAAATTTGCAAATACAATTTTAAATAAAATTGGCCCCAAGCTTGATCCCTGTGGAACTCCACTCGTTACTCGTTTCGATTTTGATATTAAATCGTTTACTTGAATACTCATTCGTCGATTATATAGATAGTATTTAAGTAATCTAGAAATATTCGGATCAATATTCAACAAACTAATCGCATTCAAAATAGCATCAAAAGATATAGAGTCAAAAGCTTTTGAGATATCTATAAATACAATTAATGCATCTAACTTATTCTCGTCTAATGTGATTACATGTTTCCACATGGAAAGCATATTGGTAGTTGTCGATCTACCTTTCGTAAAGCCATGTTGACATAGGTCAAAATCAGCCGGTAACATACGTTCTAAATGATCTAGTATCAATCGTTCTATTATCTTCAAAAACGAAGGGATAATAGAGATTAATCTATAATCACTAGCGCACGTTGGCTTACTTACTTTTGGTAACGGCTTAGCTACTATCGTTAGTATATCGATTGGTAATTTCCCATTCTTTAAAATTATATTTATAAAGTTGCAGAGTACATTCATAAATTTTAAAGGTAATTGAAGCAAATTATCAATCGAAATACCAAGGTGATCTTTTTGTTTTTTTGATTTGATTTTTAACATCAATTTTATCAATTCATCACTGTCAATAACAAGTCCTGGTTCCTGGTCTCCCAAAGAATCAGATGGTTCTATAAAATCTCTCCCATTCTGTGGATTGCATATCAAATTGCCAAATACTTCCTCCAATTCACAGAGAAATCCATACTCCGTTTTATCCACAGGTAGAATAAGCTTTAACTTTTCTTTGTATTTACTGTAATCTGTGAGGAGTTTGAATCCTAATCTAGGATTACTCTTCATTTTGGCCAAAATAATTCGTTCTGATCTTTGACGGATTATTAGCAGTGATGAATTAATTTCCTTATCAATGGAATCTAATCTCATTTGTTTAATACTATTAATAAGACTACACTTTATTATATTATCTCGTTTAATTCTTAGTTTACACAGTTTCCTATTAATTCGTTTCGGTATAATGTCCGTAAACGTAGCTGCCTGAAATAAAATAGATAATAACGATGAAACAGAAGAAACAAATTCATCAGTATTCAAGAAATAAAAACTCTCATAATCAATCAGTATACTTAATTCTCTAAATAAATTCCAGTTGATTCTGGAACAGTGCACGTGTGCATTTTCAAAACTTAGTTTCTGTGTTGTGCCACTCAAGATGTTCCATTGTAAAATAATTTGTTTGTGATCCAATTCTTTGAAATAATTGACAACATCATAACTGTGCGATTTCACCATTTCAGTTTCTAAGTATACATGATCTAAGCATTGCGAACCTCTAGTTGGTTCATTTATAATCTGCTTGAGATCATGGTTAGAAAAAAAATTGGTTATTTCACAGTCCTGTAACTTATTAAAGTCACCTACCACTACATTATAGCCATGGCAGTCAAAGATAGATTGAAAAGAATTGGTAAATGTTTGATCATCAAATAAAGTAGCATACGGCGGTCTATAAACCGCTGTTAAGATCAGATTCTCAAATTGTATAGATAAAAAATCAATGATAGCATTATCATCACTAGTATGTAGAGTTTTCGCCTTAAATACAGATTTACTATAAATGAGTACTCCTCCACCTCTTTTATCCAGCGATCTGTCTTTTCTAAATAAAGAATAGTGAGGAATATCAAATTCATGGTTTTCTATGTCATTATTAAGCCAGGTTTCAGATAAAATTATAAAATCAAAATCATTACTTATTATAAAATTACAAAGCAAAAAGTTTTTGTTCCTAACACTTCGAAAGTTAGCATAAAATAAGGTAAATGTGGAACGCGACTTATCTAAACAATTATCAACTTTTACTGATTCAGCTTTGCTGGCTTCTTTATTATGCGTTTCCCAGGTTTTGAGGCCATTCTTCCTCTCCCCCGCTGTCCACAATATTTATTAATGAAACATCGTTTTTTGATGTTGCAGTCTCAGAGGTTGCTTGATCAGTGGTTATCAGCTTCCGTTCCTGGTTGCTTATTAACTTTTTTGCTTTAGCCAACTTTCGTTGGAGAAACGTTTTGTCCCGGCCAATAAAAATGCTGCGAAAACTCAGATTCTCATCTTTCTTTTTGTTGATGGACTCAATTTGCATATTTGTTGGGCGTTTTGATAATTTCACAATAACTGGCCTTGGACGATCCGATCGTTTACCCACCCTAAAGCATTTTGCAATATCCGCATGTGTCTCTTCTTTTATTAACGCATTTAGTTTCTGGACATCATTAACCTCAGCATTTTCAGCAAGATTAAATAATACTAATTGATCTTGCTTGTTGTTTCTCGCTGATACTTCGTTCGCCAATACATTCAATATTTCTTCGCCAGATGGTTTATTTTTAACAGGCGTATCACTTTCCACTGTTATAGCAGCCAATTCAATCCAAGGCTGAACATCAATTTGTATTTTGTCTAATTTAATGTTTAACGCTTCATTCAGTTCAACTATACGCACGCTTAAAGTATCATTATTTTTAACTGCCTGTTCCAATTTCATCGCATTCACAACAGCCTCATTCTTCAATATAGACACTTCATTTTTTAAATAGTTGTTGTCTTCTTTCAATACCTTCACTGAGTTCTGGAGATCCATAACAATTTTTTCAATATCAGAATGCGACAAAATTGGAGCCATCGTTTCAAATCACTTAACTCTTTTGAGTATGAAATGACGTGTATTGCGGAGTTCTGTCAAACTTCCTATTATCCCACATTCTTGACCAAAATATATAGTGGTTAAAGGGCGTAATACCGGCTCCTACTGGTGAGTCGCCAGTAAGCACGAAACGAATGTGCATGAGATTATACTTTCCGTTCATGCTGCCTTTGGTTTATCCTTCTGGTCACAACTGAACCAATTTTTTACTAGGTTCGCAACACCTAATACAAACTTGCATATATATTAGTTCTCCGCAACAAACAGTATTTAACTGTTATCTATATTTAGCGTTTGGTTTATCAACTCGCTCAATATTGTGAAAGCATGTAGAGGCTCCACCCATATTAGTAAATAAGAACCACATAAACGCCAAGTCGTTTTCAGTCTCAATATACCCATTTGAGTCTGGTAAGCTAGTATTCTCGTTCACATCTATTAAGTTCATGCCTGCTATATCTTGAGCTAATTTGCTTGTGTCCTCAGACTTAAGATTAGATACCGTGTTAATCGAACTTAAATATATATTTGATAACTTAGTGTTAGGCAACGGACTGTGTACTTCTTACGTAGCGGTACACCCGATCAATTATCTGGAAGGAAATAAGACGCGAAATGCAGAATTATTAAATAACCTGTTCCAGAACGTCCCCAATATGTGTGATTAATAAGACAAAATGATAGCAGGTGTATATTGTGAAAATCGAGAATTGGTAAACCGGAAAGTAGAGAAAAGAAACAAAAGCAGCTTGCGAAGAAAAGTCTGGCCAGTCAGGTACAGATTACCTAAATTGAAATTACGCACAATTAAAAATATATATACTGTCAAGTGTTTAAACAACGAATGCTCTAGACAATAACCGAATAATTTCTTTCTAAATAATATTCGTTTCAATCAGGCACGGTAGTTTAAATTTATCAATAATTTTCACTTTAATTTTGTCCAAGGAAATATCTTCTTCTACATACTCCACCTCAAAAAAAGACGGCTAATAAGAGATGTAATAATTGTTTTTTGGCGGACGTTGTACTCTTCCTGAAAGAATTGTGCATAATTGCGCCTCTGACGTCAATGTCGCGCCCTGTTCAGTTGTCACTTGCACTGCTAGTTCGTCTGGCGTTGACGGAATTTTATGATCTTGTTACTCGGTAGAACATGATGTTGGTGTGTTCAACACCGCGTCTTGTGACAGTTGTTGCTTTTATTTATGTGCCTGTGTGATCGAATTGCACACATCAGATTCGTCCATGGAACGATGGTCATTCAACTTATCTGGTAATTCAGTTCTATCGTCAATCCAGATAAACTTTGGAACACAACGATCTAAAGAAACACAATGCTCAATGCCATTTACCTTTATGACGAAATTGTTGTCTGTTATTCGATTGACCTTATAAGGTCTTTTGTAAAATGGTGTTAGACAGTTTGTCCTCTTTTCATTAGTTACATAATCACGCGAAGCCAATCTTAAATCAGAGGACACATAGCCTTTTGTTTTTTGCTTTTCTAGTCTTTGTCGGAGCTAAACGACACATCTTATCTCTCAGTGCTCCCATAAACGAATCAAACCCAATCAAGACTACTTGGAGTTTCTATTAGAAGATCTCCAGGCAACCTTAATGGTTCTCCATATACCAATTCTGCCATTGAAGTTCCTAATTGCGCATGGAAAGTAACACTATAGGAAGATCGTGTATCCAGCTTGTTCCACTAGTACACTTTAACGCAACTTTCAGTTAACGATGCAGCCTTACTGCAATCCCATTCGCTCGTGGATTGAATGCGCTAGTATGCAATACAATTGTTCCCATGATATTGAGAGATCTTACGAAAAGCTCTGACATAAATTGACTACCGCGATCACTAGTGATTTTTTCCGGAGCACAATAACGCCATATCAAATTATGTAGGAACGCCAACAAGAGTTCTTGCACTGTCATATCTTTCAAAATAGCTACTTCGAATTGGCGACTGAAACGATCTACCATTGTTAGCAAATATTTTTGACCGTGGACTTCAAGCATCTCGACAATGTCTATGTGAACAATTCTGAACCGTTCATTTGGTATCCCAATATTATTTATCTCGGTTCTGGTATGTTTCCACACCTTACACGTTTGAAACTTGGGACAGGCTCTTACCCATACCCGTATTTCTTTAGACATGTGCGGCCATACGTATTCATCGTTAACTAATCGGATGGTGGCTTTTATGTATGGACATCCCATGTCGTGTAATTGTTGGATAATTTTGGTACGTAACTCCAACGGCACATATGGTCGTGGTTGATCTCTGGACGTTTCGATAAGAACCACTTGCCACTCAAGAGCTTGCAAACATATTTCGGTCTCTTGGACAAAACTAACGTTCAGGGATCCAATACTTTCGCTTCCTCGATTTGATTGACTAAATTGTTTGGAGATTCATATAGATTCTTCAATGGACCTTGACTTATCAGTTCGACATCTGCTTCATTCGGTCTGCAATGGGCATCGGCTACCACATTCTCTTTACCCGCAATATGACAGACAGCGAAGTCGAATTCTGCTAAACGGGTAATCTCGGAATTCACTCTGCGAGAGTAATTAAGCCTTGCAATTTTAGTAAGTATGTTTATTAACGGCTTGTTATCTGTCAATAGTTTTAACTGATGACTGTCTAAATAATGCTCAAAATGTAGCATTGCAGCATACAGAGCAAGAAGCTCTTTACCAAAAGTATCATACCGCTTTTATCGATCATTAAGCTTTCGGCTATAAAACCCAATCGGTCTTACACTATCCTTGTCTCTTTGCTGAAACACTGCCCGTATTGCAACATCTGAGGCATCTGTGATTAGCTCGAATGGCTTCTCCCAATCTCTAAGTGCTAGTGTGGTTATTTCACTTAGCATTTTCATGGCCCTCTGAAATATTTCTCTGTCTTTCTGATTCAGGTTTGTAGGCCAAGACTTCTTTATCGTGCTCTTTTTACGTGTGAGTTGGCTTGTTATCGATCCTAGAATTCCGGCTAGAACTGTAATGAATCGTTGGTAATAGCTGATCATGCCCAAGAACCTTCACAACTGACGCACGGTCCGGGGCTCCATTACGTCCTTCATAGCTTAGATTTTAACTTTCAAGGGTTTAATTTCGTCTTTGGAAAGTACATGTCCAAGATACTTAAATGAAGAGCATTCAATGGTACTTTTATTGGGTTTGACCAATAATCAATATTATTACAGCCTGGTCAAAGCCGTTTCCAAATGTTTACGATGTTCATCTTTTGATCGACTAGAATAATTGTCTTCTATTTACACCCTTTCAAATGAACAATTCTTAATGACTTTTCAGCCAAACGTTCGAATGTCTGACTGGGATTGTTCAACCCTAAATGCATTCGAAGAAATTTGTGTGATCCTCTTCCTGGAAATCTGACTGCGGTTAGTGGTGTAGAACTTCCCGCCATCGGTATCTGATAGTAAGTTTTCTGGAGATCTAAAGTTGAATAAGCCTCATATTCCATTATATCTCGGAGCAGAGTACTCGAGTTATGGAGAGGATAAGAATCATCCTTAGTCACTGAGTTTAGTAGACGATAATTCCCACAAATCTTCCATTGTCCCAGTTCAAGTTTTGGAGCTATCACTATTGGGGAAGAAAAATTGGAATTTGTCCGTCCACAAATTCCCTCTTTGCGCAATTGATGAAATTCAGAAACAGCAAGTTGTTGTTGGTGTTATGCCAATGGTTGGCCCTTTGGTGAACAAGGCAATGGAGCTACTAATTCTATTTGGTGTTATACTCCTGTCTTCAGTCCTGTTCTCTTTGAACTGAAATGTTGAAACACGGTGAAACAAGGTGTTTTTTGATGATGTCGTCAAAGTCATGTGCGACCGTGGGACGGGGTAAAAGGACTGTTCTAACTGCCGAAGTGTTAGACTCAGTTAATGTTAACATCCCTACGCCTTCTGCGATAGTCCTAGTTTTTGGATCTAGAGTCAGTTTGAAGTCCGTCAAGAAATTCATCCCAATGATATGGTCCTTGATATCAACTACAAGAAAGTTCCACATAAAAGAATATTCCCGGCCTAAGGTTACCGACAATTCTTTCATCATCCTAACTCGTATCGGACTACCATTTGCAGTCCACAGTTGATAATAAAATGTGGGGCAATCTGCTTCCACCACATCTGACCTATCTATGCTTAATTAAGCACCTTTGTCAACGAGAAACTCCAGTCCAGTTTATTTATTTATTATTGGATAATCCGGCAGTATTTTCCAGATCTCCGCTTATGAAAAATCTAAACTTCTTGCCGTGTGTTTCGGTGCTCTTTGCAATTGTCACCCATTTTGCTTTCGCCTTCAGTATGTCTTTTAAAGGTATGTCTGGGAGCCTTTGCAATGTAACTCCCCCTACGGCTCCTACTAGCGAGGATTTTATCCGTTTCCAGGTGATGAATTCCTCTTTAACGGTTTAGTGCTTTCTTTTGATTTGGGTCCACCTAAACGCGGGTATATGCAATTATCTCCTTGGCAATTTGCACTTCGCCCATATTCACAATGTGACTTACACCATCCGCGCGACCCATCAAAGCGTAGACGCAAGTGGCTCTCTCAACGTCTAGTATTTCTATCCTGACTCTGCAGTTGCGAAATGGCTCTTGCCATATCATCCAATTTTCGATGAATATCTGCAGCTACTCTACGTAAGTAACGCACACTTTCTTGTAGAGTCAGGATGGTTTCGGTGTTTTTCCTGCCTGGCTGCACCATATCAGAATCTGCCGTTACAGCATGTACCTGTGGTTTCTGCTGTTTATACACTCCGTCAAGCCCTCTGATATTACTTGGCCAATCAACATTCATTGTTTCAAATATCTCTAATGTGGCTCTAAGTCTGGATGGTAGCTCAGCTGTAAAACTAAGATTCACCACATCTCTAGATATATTCAACCTAGAAGCTTTCGTACAAAGGCGTTCATAATACTCTGATGGTTGTTGACGTCCCATATTTTCTAGGCGCAATAATTCGCACCTTTGCGCCAACTTTCCATTAGCAACTCAAATGCATTATATGGTCTTTCTTCCTCAGTTCTGTTTCTAAATTTTTCCAATGTGCTTCTGAAATTCTCTGGCAATGCCATCCATGCTGCAGAAAATTTATCCATAGTGTTTACAATCTGGAAAGCTTTGATTATCATTTGGGCATCCCCGACCAAACTTGAGTGTTTTTCTGATTTGTACGTTAGTAGACAAAATATTTCTGGACTAGCACGGTCACCGTATTTTGTAGAGGTTCCAACCATATTAGTAAATGAGAACTCCATAAATGCCAAGTCGTTTTCAGTCTTAATATACGCGTTTGAGTCTGATAAGCTGGTATTCTCTTTCACATCTATTAAGGTCGTGCCTGCTATATCTTGAGCTAATTTGCTTTTATCCTCATAATTATGATTAGCTTCCATGTTGACCGAATTTAAATATATATTTGATAAATTAGTTTTATGACTGAGTACTTCTTATGTAACAACACACCCGATCAGATAATCTGGAAGGAAATAAGACGCGAAAACAGAATTATTAAATAACCTGTTCCAGAACGTCCCCAATATGTATTATTCAAAAGACAAAATGATAGCAGGTGTATATTGTTAAAAGCGAGAATTGGTAAACCGGAAAGTAGAGAAAAGAAACAAAAGTAGCTTGCTAAGGAAAGTCAGGCCAGTCAGGTACTGATTACCAAAATTGGAATTACGCAAAATTCAAAAGTATATATATTGTCAAGTATTTTAACAAAGAATGTTCCAGAAAATAAGCGAATAATTTCTTTCTAACTAATAATCTTTTCAATCAGCCATGGTGGTTTATATTTATCAATAATTGTCACTTTAATTTTGTCGGAGGAAATATCTTCCTCTATAAGCAATAGCTTTTTATTGTATTTGGTTGAACTGCCAGTTAAGTCCAATAATACAAGTAGCCTATTGTATTTTCATGTCTCAAATATATAGATGCATCATATATATATATATATATATATATATATATATATATATATATATATATATATATATATTTCTTTTGAAATGCGAGCTTTAATAAAATAAATTGTACCCTTCCTGTTTGCAATAAAAAGAAATTTTATCAGATATAAGAAACGTTTCTTTCGCATAGTCTACTCAAATATCTAATAATGAACATATCTTTATACATAAATTAGAAAGCAAAACAAGATAGAGAGAAAACATAGAGAGAGTTTGAAAAACGGAAACCAATCAATTGCGTGCGTCACATCCAGTTCAAACTCAATGCTTGTACGTGCTTCTTCTGCTTGCATAAATCCGGCTGCAATTTGTTTATCCATAAGGCTTCGTATGTGGCTAGCTCCCTTTTGTTCTTGCATTTAATAATTACTTTGAATGCTACGTCTGGAGAACATACGTGCGATGTTTCGATGATGTGTTGTGCAATAGCAGACGTGTATTCACCATTTGATTTAAAACAGGCGTTTAAATTGCAATGTTCTCTCATTAGAGTAATTAACGGTCTGGTCGATCGGCTTACGTAAGTTGATCGACAACTTGCGCATGTATATTGGTAAATAATATTTGATATTGACATTAACGGCTGTTTCTCTTTGATTGCTGGTAAAGGCAAGTGTGTTACCTTAAATAACACTCGTAGTTTGGCTGCATTAAATGTGCGTGTCAATGCTGCTTCAACTATCTTTTGTGCCATTCGGGAAACTGCATCCCCTTAAATGGGATGTTTAGGTAGACGGTTTTCTTTTCTGGCCCATAGTACGTCTGTTTCTGGTTAACTCCCCTTTTAATAATTAATTCAATTAATTGTCTGGGATAGCCATTAGACATTAAATCGTTAATTGCTTTATTATATTCATTTTCTTTTGAATTTTGACTAACCAATCTGTCAATTCTTGAAAAGCAACCACGAACTGTTGATAATTTATATTGAAATGACACAAAACTGCTGTAATGCAAATACTGTGCAGACCATGTTGGTTTATGGTAAATTGTTCTTTTTAATTTTACATTAGTTTCTTTCTTTAATAGTACATCTAGGAAAGGCAGACAGTCATCTTTCTGTAGCCGATATTTTTATGTACTTTGTTGAAACTTTGAAGCAATGTTCGTGATTGCGACCTTTTCTTATTTACAAGAAATATATCATCCACGTACCGTATATATTGAGCACATTTACTTATGTCACTTTTAATGTGTTCTCTAGGTGCCCTATAAAAATCTCAGCCAACACTGGAGATAAGGGGCTTCCCATTGCCACACCATTAGTCTGTTTGTAGATGCTTCCATTAAAACGAAACACATCTTTCGTGCATAATAAGATAAGCTTGCGTGGAGTGTGACCTGACACCTGCGATCGTAATATGTCGTGTTCTACCGCTTTGACTATAATGTCGATGGTTTCATCAATTGGAACATTTTTAAACAAAGACGTAACATCAAAAGATAACATAATCTTGTTTTTAACATTTACATCTTGAATTTTGTTTACAAACTCAAACGAATCGGCAACCGAATAATTACCTAGTCGTTTACATAATGGTTAAAGTAAACGAACTAGCCATTTAGCTAGTGCATGAAAAGGAGAATTTACCATTGATAAAATTGGTCTCATAGGACAACCTTTTTGTGTGTTTTTGGTAATCCGTACATTGTGTGGTGTAGATGATCCAACTGGCTAGAGCTTCTGTGCAGTGGTCTTATCAATAAAACCGGCATCTGTCAAAATCTTAATTTCATTTATTAATTTGCGCTCCACCTTGTCTATTTCATCTGATTTATCGTCTAGACGTGTGAATTTTGTATTTTCCTTTAACACGTTTTCCATCTTTTGTACGTAGTCAGATTTGTCCATTATAACTACGCTCTTTCCTTTATCAGCGCGTAGTATTTTGATGTCTGCATTTCTGCTGATATCTTTAAGCGCATTTAAATGCTGCTTTGTCAATACATGCTGTTCTGCGCATTTTCACGATTTCAAGTGTTCAGCCTGGTCAACTTATGTAGCCTTGAACCAATTTTTATTATCAATACTGGTAGGTTCCAAGTCAGCTCTTTGTTCAAATAGCAATTCAAAATTTATATATATATATATATATATATATATATATATATATATATATATATATGGCTTGTTCCTTGTTAGTCAGTTTACCATCGTTCTCTCAAGTTGACCATATGATTGGTGTCTATCTTTAGAATCTTTATGTTTCTTGCAATGCAATGATCATTGGAGAATTTTCTTTGGAATTGTAAACATTTCCATTTTAATCTGTTAAATAGTGAAACATGATTTTTGTTTCTTTGTTTTCTCATGAATTTAGGGGACGCTATTTTGGTGGCCGTCCAGTGGTCTCCTACACAGATTTAGACGATCCTGCCAATGAAATGTGAAAGCCAATCCGCAGTAGATACGTTTAGTCTTGTGCGTTTTTGCGAACCCTTGTGTAATTTTGCAACATTTTTTACACTTTAAGTGTGCTGGTTTGCGTCAGATAGCGATTATAATAAATAAATATTTGCAGTTGTAAAAGGATTAAAAATGAGAATTCACATGGCTGTCAAGATACCACGGAACACTTATTCTGACGAGAATTGAGATCTCACATTTTGTAAATCGTTTAAATCTGCTCTGAAGTTAAAAACGTTATTTGACTGAAAACAGAGTGATCATCAAGTTTCATGTAAGATTGTTTTGTAGTTAAAATAATGTTCTTGTTGACTATGATATCAACACTGGCGTACAGATTGTTTATGATTCTAAATTTTTATTAAATAAAGTTGCCGTTTACAATGTTTAATTTTGCAATCGTTATTGATTTTTGACATCGTGTTGGTTGTTAAAATGTGACAGTATGCATTCGTAAATAGATAGATAGACACTGATGGATGTTAATTGCCCGTAGTTTCACAAATTTTAGCCCATTCATTTGCCTCTTAGTTATGATATGATTGAGGCTGGTGATACTAGAATGAAACTCTAATGTCACGATGTGCATGAATTTGTTCAGTCTTTTGCCTGGTCGAAATACTACCTGTGTTGACCAGATTTGTCCTTTAACAAGTTCTACGGTGACCATTCACAATGCAGTAAGTTGTAAATAGGGGTCACGATATTGGATTGGTTTTAAACGTTCATTATCTTTTACAGGCGAGGATCCATTGCCAAATTTTGCGTGACTGTCAGTTAAATAATTACGGAAGAATGCGGTCTTGTTGAAATCTACTAGATTCGCAGAAGATGGCTTGTGTTGCAGAACTTTTATCAAATTGGAGAGAATTATCATCACGCACAGAAATACAAAAGTCTGTTGTCCATATTGTCTTACTGCTAAATAACTAACAGTTTCTGCCATGTCAAAATTTGCCCGCCTTGTTTCTTGCGCCAATCTGACGCTGGGTGAGAGTATAGTGCTCTATTGGACGAATCGAATTTGGGGCATACACAAAACTTGACAGAGGGAAGGTAGATTAGTAAGCCCCATTTTTTTCAAACTTGGAGCACTTGCTGGGCGGTCCAAAAATACGTCTACCGTTACAAGTTTGATGAACCAATCAACTTCGTCCATATAATCACTTTTGAGTCACCGAGTTGAATTTAGTGATTGGCAATCCTGTCGAAGTATCTTAAATTTAGATGGTACAATGGACATGCCAAAAGACTGAATAAGTATTAAGCAAAAGGTTTGTGTGTTGATGCAACTGATAGAGTCAACTGCATGGTTAACTTTGCGTATATATATATATATATATATATATATATATATATATATATATATATAATTTATATGTATCTACATTTATGTTCATAGTACTAATTTAATGTATAAAAATAAAATATAATTTTATTTGATACAAGAAGTATCTTTCTCAAGTATCTACAAATGAAAATTTAAATTCGCAGTGAGAGTACATATATATAAGGAGAGAGCGGCAGATATAGCGATAAAGATATTGCATAGAATACCGTTATACTCATAGGATCCTGCATTCTCTTCGGAGCTTTTAGTATGCTCGTTTTGTTTTAAAGTTCGCACATTAAATGCGCTGACTTGAAAACCTAACCTAGGTTTATTGAATGGTAGTTTAGCTGGCAATACAACATTGATTTGAGTGATTTGATCAGCTAGCACCTTATTTATTGCATCTGTAAAATCGCTATTGCAAATAGTGGGTAAGTGAAGGAATAGAGGCAGAATTGGAAGTGAAGCCGTTTGCAGTAATTTAATTTCGTTTGTCCAAACCGGAAGACGCAGCAGAAATGGGGCCCCATTTTCCTGCGCGTCTGCCAATACGGTATTAATTGGTTATTGTTAATGTTATTCATTGTTTTTCTTGGCTCATGAAAGACGTTCGGACAATTGTTTAATTATCATTGGACGCGACATTTGCTATAAAACAAAGAGGAGTTAAATCCATTGGTTGTCAACTTAATACAGAGTTTACGGCCAGCAATTGTTGGATGACGGACAAGATCGACTTATAGCAGTATCACTTTGCAGGCCACGAACGCTACGCAGTTCTATTTAAGACGATGATGAAAGCAGCATTCGAGCCGCAGAAGTGAAAATGAAATTTAAAAAAAATGTAGATGCCCTTTGGTCACTAGCATAGGAGAGCCTCTCCTCAGCTTCTTGATACTTTGATGGTTATCGTTCCTCAGTCTCCTACTCCATCCAAGTAAACTGTGGAATGCAGCGATCCCGTGCTACACATTCTACTGTGCCATTTACTTCTAAAAATGCATTTTTATCAGTCATACGATTGACTTTGTGTGTCCCATTACAGAATGCAATCAGACAATTTGTCTATTCTTTGTAGTTATGTATTCATGACATACAAGATTTAAATCTGAAGATAAATGGCATTTAGACCTTAGACTTCTAGTTTTGGTTGGTGCTATACAACTCATTTTATATCTTATTGCTCCAACAAACCAGTCTACTGAACTAGAGGTCCAATCAAGAGCTTCTACTAGGAGAGCTTCAGGTAATCCCAATGGCTCTCCATAAACAAGTTCTACTATGGATGTTCCTAACTGAGCTCTGTATCTATTTCGCATTGCCAGCAAAACTCAACCATCCCATTAACTCTTGTGTGTCTTACAACTATCCGCATGGCATTAAGTGACCTGATAAATAGTTCAGACAAACTGATTACCACGATCACTAGTTACCCTTACCAGTACACCATATCGCTACACCCAATTATGCAAGAACATAAGTAAGACTTCTTGAGCTGTCATGTACTTCAGTATTGTTAATTCAAACTGACGACTGAAACGATCAACCATCGTAAATTAATACCTATGGCCAAAAATGTATGGCATTCCTAGTATATCAATATATACATGCATAAATCGACCCGCTGGTATACCAATCGTTTTAAAGTCGGTTTTATTATGACGCCAAACTTTACAAGTATGACACCGGGCACACGTCCTTACCCAAGCTCTTATGTTTTAGATATCTTAGGCCATACATATCTATCAGTGACCATACTGATAGTTGCCTTTTTTAAAACTTTTTTCTACTGAACTAGAAAAAGTAAACAATCCTGCTGATATTTTTAATTTTGATTATGATAATTCTTTCTCATGGTTGAATAAAAGACAAGGATAATTGTTATCAGCAACACAATTTCTTTAGATTTTTATCTCCAAGTTTTGTATTATTAAAATTGAAATGTTAGGCATTATATCGTCGTGTTAGTCAACAATACATACAATCAATTGCTAGTCATGGTTCTCATTTTTTTGCATAATGTTACACTCGAATTATACCTTAATTTTTCCTATTTTTGATGATGAATCTATTACTCTTTACAGCCGAACTTTCTGATGTTGATATATTGTATTTACTTATCTATATGAGACTAATTGCACATATTTATGTGATGTGACATATTTTTTTATATTGTACATTATGCAATATTATTATTTGATGGAACATGTGTGGTTTGAATCCAAATAAAGGTATTCTATTCTATTCTATTCGAAATTGTGATCAATCGGATCTTTGGGAAACTGTCCGTGCAAAGCTACTATCCGCGTACACAAAACGCGGCATTGGAAAATATGAAGCTGGCACTCGGCAATCAAATTTAAAAAAATACTTGATAGTTGCCTTAATGGAAGGATGACCAAATTGATGCCTGTGTTGAATTACATTATACATTAATTCTAACGTTACATATGATCTAGATTGGCACCTGGAGATTTCACATAGTAACCACTTATCTCAAATGTTCCTGCATGTATACGCGGACTCCATTGCTAACAAAGCCACTAAAGAATCAACAACTTGTGCTTCCATCAATTGCTGGAAAAATCATTACAAGACACAACAGAGCGTACGAGTGACTCCGAACGAAAGATTTTGAAACAAGTCTGTCATTAAATTCAGATGGAAGTTGATTTACCACCTTTTCCTGACGTAATATTCAGTCATCTGTTCTATCCTCTTGAATTGATATCGTATAAAAAGTTCTTTCACCAGAAGCTCAAATGCATTTACAGGTTCATTCTCCCTAACACATTTTCTGAGTCCAAACAGATTCCTTTCTACAGACTCAGGCAAACTCCATCAGGCCGAGGCAAATATTTCTGTAGGGTCAGTCATTCTTCTTAGTTTAAAATAAAATTTTGCATCTTTGACTCATTCAGAATGGTTGTCTGGTCTGTAAATGGTGAGCTGAACATTGCTATTCATGTAATTACGGCTAAAAGTATCATCTATAGCACATATTTCCGTATAAGGGATCGTGGCGCGGTCGCCATCTTTTGTAGAGACCCTTTGATTACTACCATAAGAAAGCCTCTGAGATGCTAGACTCGGATACTCCATATATGCACTATGATCATCTAATTTGGAATAGTTAAATTCCTCAGCACTACCTTTTAAACGACATTTCAAAAGTCCACCTGCTAATTTCTCTGTCTCTCCCATATTTTCAAAACTGGCCATAATATTAAAATAAGATCTCTTGTAATATTTATTATAACAATAAGTGTGCTCACCGACACGTTGAATATCGCAGATGATAAAACAAAATTGTGGAGACCTTGAAAACGAATATCCACGTGAATTACCTAAAGCAAATTTGATATCCTTCCGAAGAAGTTAATTAGGAATAACAATTTGTTACAAACTTTAATCCTATATTAGCACTGTCTCAAGCCAGAACCACGAAATCTCAACCAGTCTTTATTATGAAAATCACCAAAGGCAAGTCAAAATCTTTAACAATGTTTACAAAGGAAACTTCCAAAAAATTACAATATTAAAAAAAACAACATTGTTTTGTGAAACCAGCGATAACATCAAACTTCCAAAGATAAATTTTTATTTATTTTAATATGAAGAGTTAATTTATCTGGCAAAAATTAATTAACCTCCACATATTTGTATTTTGTTTTACTAAATGGACGCGCTTTATACGAGCATGCTCATAATTAATTGAATAAAAATAAAACATTTGAGTTGAGCAGAATAACATCTGACGGATGGGCAAACTAAGTAAGAATTTATGAACAAATGAAAGCTGACTGCAGAGTTAGGGATAATTTAGTTTTGGCTGGGAGTTAATTCGCATAAAAGACCCTACCAATTTCGGTTGTGAAGGTCAAATAACTTGTTGGAGATTAATTAACTCTTCATTTAAAAATAAATCAACTTTCATTTTTTGACATTTGTTATTATGGCTGGTTTGATGGAACAATTTGAGGTATGAATTTAGTAACAAATTAGTTCAGTTGTGACCAGAAGGATAAACCAAAGGCAGCATGAACGGAAAGTATAATCTCATGCACATCTGCTCTGTGCTTACTGAGACTCATCAGTAGGAGCCGGTATTACGCCCTTTAACCACTATATATTTGGTCACAACTGAACTAATTTGTTACTAGGTTCGCAAAACCTAATACATACTTGCATATATATTGTCTTCGCAACAAACAGTATTTAATTGATAGAACAATGTTTGTTTTTAAAAATAAATTATAATTTATTTATTTTTATTTATTTGTGCATATTGTCGAAGATTTTGACTTGTGTTTGGTGATTGTATAATTTAGTCTTTTTGAGATTTTGAGTTGCGTGGCACGCTTTGCCGCATGGTTCTGGTTTACGACATTTTGGTTAAAAAGTATTGTCGTTCACACAGAAATTGATTTCTTAATTGAGCGTATGGGAAGGTGTAGTGAAAGATATTTAATCCGACAAAATTTGAGTGACAATTATTGATAAATTTAAACCACCATGGCTGACTCAAACGAATATTATTAAAAAAGAAAATGTTCGTTTTATTTCTAGAATATTCTATGTTTAATTACTTTGCAGTATATATACTTTTGAATTGTTCGTGATTCAAGTTTCTTTATTCTGAAACTATTCAGGTGTGACTTTCTCTAGCAGGCTGCATTTTATATTTTATTTCTCAATTTCGCTTTTACAAATCATGTTCTTCACAATATAATCCTGCGACCAATTTGTGTTTTGATTTGTGCATATTGGAAACATTCAGGAACAGGTAGTTTAATAATTCTGTTTTTTGCGTCTAATCTCTTTCCAGGTTGAATGAAAAGTTATTTCGCGAAACTGGATTAATTGATATTAACTGATCTGCATTTTGACTAACGCAGTTTATATTGTTCCATTAGTTTTCTTTCTTTACCAAAATATTTCGGCTGCCTTTATCGACAGCCTTCTTTAGTTGGTTCATCCTCACAAGTTTAACAAATTAAACTAACGAAGCAAGCGCATTATTTTCTCTAACCATATTATTTATACTTCAGACCGATCTTTCACTAGATATTCGCGTGTCACATGTGTGTGTATGCGCATTTCCGTAGCTGTTATGTTCATCTAATGAAGTGAGAGTAGAGAGGCTTGATAAGAATTTACCATTTGCATGCGTCAACTATTTGATTTATGCCCTCACATTTTCTGTTGCGGGGTGACCAATAGTTCAGAAACAACTCGTCATTACGATTGATAAAACTAGAAATCCGAATTACCAATGCACGTGTTAAATTTCAATTCAAACAACTCAGGTTGTAAGTATGTACTAGGTGTTGCAAATCTAGTAGCAAATTAGTTCTGTTGTGACCAGAACGATAAACCAAAGGCAGCACGAACGGAAAGTATAATCTCATGCATATTCGTTCCGCGCTTACTGGCGACTTATCAGTAGGAGCCGGTATTACGCCCCTTAATTCTCCGCAACAAAGAGTATTTAACTGTTATATATTAAATTGAATGATGTCATGCTTACCGCGAAATGTGATAACTGATATCGATCAGGGCAAGAGTATATGGATTTACAGGGTTAACATGTGTTCAGAAATTGTTGTAATTCTCAATTTCGGTGAACTATAGCATAAATTGATATCCATCATTTTGGTACCATGTACCGACTCGGTACTATAATGTTGGTATCGGTTACTAGCACAATAGCCATAGTGTTAGTATCCTTTACAGACTCGGTATATATATTATATAGTGTGAGTTAGCGTTGAAGTCGCATTGTCGAAGACTTTATATGATGTTAGCTTCAATATTGCAGGTTTACACATTCGTCTAGGAGATTGTACCGTCCTATTATCCCACATTCTTCACCAAAATATATAGTGGTTAAAGGGCGTAATACCGGCTCCTACTGATGAGTAGCCAGTAAGCACGAAACGGATGTGCATGAGATTATACTTTCCGTTCATACTGCCTTTGGTTTATTCTTCTGGTCACAACTGAACTAATTTGTTACTAGGTTCGCACCACCTAATACATACTTGCATATATATTATCTCTTCGCAACAAACAGTATTTAACTGTTACCAGCATACAAATCCGAAAATCATTCAATTTCAAGAAGGAGAACTGTTCAAGAAGACCTCTACGTTGTATTTGAGTTGTTAATGGCTGATATTCAATAGAGATATCATCCTGGAAGGTGGGAACAGATGCGCAAATTGTTACATATAGAAAAGTTGGGACTTCAACTTCCATCAGAATATTATCAACGCCTTTGTGAAAAAGCTTCCGGATTGAATATATCCGGAGATGTGTTAAATTGCATGTTTACAACTGACCTACCGTCCAGGCTTAGAGCCACATTAGAGGTATTTGAGACAGTAAATGTTGATTGGCCAAATAAACTCAGAGGACTACACTGTGTATATAAACGGTGGGAACCGCATGTAGATGCAGCAATAGGAGAATTAGTCATGGTTCAGCCAAGCAGATCAGATGCAGAAACTATCCTAACATTACAATAAAAAGTACGCCACTTAAGTAGAGAAGTTGCAAATATGAATCGCAAAATTGATGACATGATGAGAAGTATTTCGCAATTTCAATGTCAGAATAGAAATTCTAGACTTCGAGGAAGTCACTCACGTCAACGTGTGGATAGGCCGCGAGCATGGTGTAAGACACATTGTGAATATGGACGAAGTGTCAAGTGCTACGGAGTAAACTGAATATACCCGCGTTTAGGTGGATCCAGAAGGAAAGGAAGCACAAAACCGATAGAGAAAATTCCTCAACGGGAAAAGTATGAAACCCCCACTAGTAGGAGCGGTAGGGGTGTCCATTTCAAAAGCTCCATGATGTGCCTTTAAAAAGCATACTTAAGGCGAAATCGAAAGATGCGACAATAGCGAAGAGCACTGACGCACACGGAAAGAGTGTTAGATTCTGCATAAGTGGAGAACTTGAAAACGTTGCCGGATTATCTAGCAATAAATTCATTATTGGAGATGACTTGACTGGTATGGAGTTTCTTCTTGACACAGGTGCAGAAGTAAGCATAGTTAGGTCAGACGTGGTGGAAGCAGATTGCCCAACATTTGATTATCACCTATGAGCCGCCAATGGTAGTCCGATAGGAGTTACGGGTATGAAAGCACTGTCGGTAACCTTCCTTTAAGTGAAACTTTCTGATGACCGATATCAAGGACCATATCATTGAAATGGATTTCTTGACTCATTTAAAACTGATACTAGATACTAAAACAAGGACCATCGGAGAAGCCGTGAGGGTGTTGAAAAACACTGAGTCTAATACCTCAGTGGTTAGAACATTCCTTTTACCCCGTCTCATGGTTGGATGTGATTTTGTCGATATCATCAACAAACAATTTGCAGTGTTTGAACATTTTAGTGCCCAGATAAATGGATTGAAAACAGGAGTAGAACAACAAATAGAATTGGTGGATCTATTGCCTTATTCACCAGAGGCCCAACCATTGGCACAACTGTAGCAACAGATTGAAATATCTGAATTTCACTAATTGGGCGAAGACAGACATTGTAGAAGGTCAAATTCCAAATTTGCTTCCCCATTAGTGATAGTTCCCAAAGCTGAACCGGGACAATGGAGGATTTGTGGGAATTATCGTATATTAAATCCAATGACTAAGGGTGATTATTATCCTCTCTCTAACCAGAATACTATTCTTCGTGTTATAATGGGATATGAGGTTTATTCAAAGTTAGATCTCCAAAAGGTTTAATATCAAATATCGTCAGACATTCCAGCGTTTCGCTGAAGAAGAATTTCAGAATTGTCCATTTATAAGGGTGTACATAGACATAATTATTTTCAGTCGATCACGTGATGAGCTTCTTAAGCTTTTAGAAACGGCTTTGATCAGGCTGGCACAATATGGATTAGTGGTCAAACCAAATAAGAGAAAAATTGTATGCTCTTCAGTTAAATACCTTGAACATATACTTTCCTAAGACGAAATTAAACCTCTAGAATATGAAATCCAAGCCGTCAAGGACTTAACGGAGCCTCGGACCATGCGCCAGTTGCAAAAGTTGTTGGGCATGATCAGCTATGATCGACGATTCATTCCAGGTCTAGCCGGAATTTTAAGATCGCTAACACACCACTTTATAAGTCAAAAGAGCACGGTCAAGAAGTTTTGGCCTATAAACTTAAGTCAGGAAGACCGAGACAAGTTTCATAGGGCTAAGGTAATGCTACGTGATATAACTACCCTAGGACCTGTAGATTAGGAGAAACCATACGAGCTAATCACAGATGCCTCAGATGTTGCAATACGAGCAGTGCTTCAGCAAGGAATACATGATATAGTAAGAACAATTGGGTTTTATAGCTGAATGCTTCACGATGAAGAAATACTGCATGATACTTTTGGTAAATAGCTTCTTACTCTATTTGTTGCAGTGCTATAATTTTAACATTATTTAGATGGTCATCAGTTCGAGTTATTGACAGATCACAAGTCGTTAATAAGCATACTTGGTAAAACGACGAGGCTCAATTACTCTCGCAGGATGAATTTCAAGATAAACCGATTAGCATAGTTCGATTTCACTGTCTGTCATATTGCTGGTAAAGAGAATGTGGTATTAAATGCACTTAGCAGACCGAATGAAGCAGATGACGAGCTGATACCTCAAGATCCATTGAAGAATCTAGATGATTCTTCTAACAATTTAGTCATTCAAATCGAGGACGCGCAAGGATAGGACTCCTTTTAGTTAGTTTTGCCTAAGAAACAAAGATATGTTCGAAAGCTCCTGATTGGCAAGTGGTTGTTATGCAAAACATCCAGAGATCAACCACCAACATATGTGCCGTTGGAGTTAAGTGACAATATAATTCAAAATTTACACGATTTGGAACATTTATCCATGAAAGCCACCATTTGTTTAATTACTGATAGATATATATAGCCGCATATGCCTAAAATATGCAGGCTTATTTAAGAGCTTGTGCCAAGTGTCAAACTTATAATGTGCGGAGACATGCTAGAACCGAGATACAGAATATTGGGATACCAACTGGACGGTCCAAACTTGTACATATAGACATTGTGGAGATGCCAGAAGTTCACAGTGAAACGTTTTTGCTACCAATAGTTGATCCTTCATAATCAAGTTTGCGGTTTTGATATAGGCACCTGACCCATTAATTAATTACTTATGTCACTATAAATTAAGCATTGTAATGTAACACGTGGCTCCGCGTTACAACACAACGATGTTCAATTTTGACAAATATAGTTCGCTTTAAGGTCAAATAGTCTAACTCTGTTTTTACACAATATTTCACTTAACTGTGATTTTAGCATCAATCTCTATAAGTTTCAAGCAGCTTTAATTGAGATTTCTTAAATTGAAAATTCAATTGTAATTAATAGGGTTTTGTTAAATAAATATACAAACCCGCGCGCAATACGCAGGTGGATTTTTATGTCTCCTTGTTCAAACATTTGATTTACTTAGTTTATTTTCCGAAAACATTTTTTACACAATTAATTACTGTTCGTATATGATTCTACTAATCATGACATCAGGTGTTTCTCAATCTTTTATCCGAAACTCTATAGTTCAATGGATTTATATAGTTTTATCAATGCTCTCTGCAATTTTATAATTAGAATTTTGAAGAATGGGAAATTACCAATCGATTTGTTAACGATAGTAGCTAAACCGTTGCTAAAAGTAAGGAAGCCAACGTGCACCAGTGATTATAGACTAATCTCTATTATCCCTTCGTTTTTGAAGATAATAGTACGATTGATACTAGATCATTTGGAACGTATGTTGTCGGTTGATTTTTATATAAGTCAATATGGCTTTACGAAAGATAGATCGATGAATACTAATATGCTTTCTATGTGGAAACATGTAATTTCATTAGATGAGAAAAAGTTAGATGCATTATTTGTATTTATAGATATCTCAAAAGCTTTTGACTCTATATCTTTTGATGCTATTTTGAATGCGACTAATTTATTGAATATTGATCCGACTATGTTTAGATTACTTAAATACTATTTATATAATCAAAGACTGAGTATTCAAATAAATGATTTTATTTAAAAATCGAAAAGAATAACAAGTGGAATTCTACAGGGATAAAGTTTGGGGCCAATTTTATTTAAAATCGTATTTGCACATTTGGAAACTAAGGTCCTCATCGGTCGAGTTTGCAAATTCGCTGCTGATTTAAAAATAATCTTTCCAATTGATCCAAAAAATGTCGAATTCTCCAAAAATAATGTGACACTAGATTTGTATGATTTAAGTAGATATTTGATAACACTAGGGCTGAGAATAAACAGTAAAAAGACGAGGGTTTCAAAAATAGTTAACAGAACTGAATTTAATTGTGTTTATTTTCATGATGCTGTGATTAATGGTGTTTTTTAGATTAAACTTATGCAAGAAATTAAGGATTTAGGCATAACTATTCAATATACAGCTTCTGCTGAGAGATATATTGAAAGGATAGTAGGCAGTGCCAAGAACAGATGGGCCTTAATAAATAGAAATATCTTATCGAAAGGTATAAAATTTAAAATGTATATAATATGGATTAGACCGATATTAGAATATTAACTGTGTAATGATTCATGCATTGCAACATAATATTCAATAAACTTATGATAACATGGATGAGTCTTCTTACTTCGCCCTTCGGAAAAAGGTCAGGGACTGATCATGGAACGGGTGGTGATAATAGCCAACATGAAAATGTAGGAATAGGAAATTATTACTAAATAAACTGCTACCCCGCAAAACCTGTTACAATAACTGCAAAACCTTCTGCAGTATAATGCAGAAAAAGCAATTTTGAAATGAACATTTATATAATTAAACGAACATTTGTTGCGCGGGCGGTGATAACAATTATTATAATCAAGGATTCGACATTGATATAAGAACCTGATCCATTATTTACATCCATATGTTAGTATAAACTAAGCATTTTATTGTGTAGTAAAGGCAATTCATCCAGTAGACCGGTTTCGTCCTTATTGGGAATTCATCATGTACTGGTCAGAATTTGCCGCGGGCAGGGCTCGAACATAGGCACCTCTGCTTCGGAATCTGGTGCTGTAATCCCTGATCCGCCCTGCCGCACACTGCATTACGCACATTTTTCAGGTATGGACTAACTAAAGTTCGTTTAATTATATAAATGTTCATTACAATACCAATTCCCAATGTAGTGTAGTATCTGTTCAGTTATGACAGATTTGGGATGGTTAGGTGGAACATTGAGTCTAACTGGATGCCATACGAGCTCCACCTGAACGGAAAGTAGACTAACCAAGTTACATTAGTTAGTATATAACTGAAAATTGTGTGTTGTTTAATGTGCGGCAGGTTGGCTTAGTGCTTAGAGCACCAGACTTGCCCAGATTTGATTCTTGTTCGCGGCAATTTCTGACCAGTACATGATGAGTTCCCAATAAGGCGAAACCGGCCTACAAGGTAAATTGCCTTTATAATGCGGCAGGGTGGCTCAGTGTTTAGAGCATCAGATACCGAAGCAGACGTGCCCAGGTTCAAGTCCTTTCCGTGGCAATTTATGGCCAGTACATGATGAGTTCCCAATAAGTACGAAACCGGTGTACTGAATGAATTTCCTTTTCTACACCATACAATTCTTATTTTATAATGACATATGCAAAAAATTAAAGGGTTAGGTGCTTATATCAAGACCGCAACTTTGATTATAATAACTGGTATCAACACCCACGAACCCAAAGTTCGTTTAACCAATAATTGATCGTTTTAGTCGCTAAATTGAAGTAGCGTTCTTGAAGGATATGACAGAGAAATAAGTCTTGTTTTCGTTTCTGCATAATTAGGTATCACGTTATGGTGTTCCTTTTAGGGTTACTAGTAATCGCGGTAGTCAATTTATGTCCGAGATTTTCATAATATCTCTAGATATCATGGTAATAAATGTATTGCATACTAGCGTATACAATTCACTTGCGAATTTGATGGTAGAAATGATGCATCGTGAATTGAAAGCTGCGTTGAGGTGTACTTGTAGAACAAGCTGGGTACACGATCTTGCTCTAGTATTACTTGCCATTCGCAACAGATATAGGATTTAGTTAGAAATTTCAATAGCAGAATTTGTATATGGAGAACCATTAAGGTTAACTGGAGATCATCTAAAAAACTCCAGGTAGTCTTGATTGGGCTTCCAGTTATGCAGCTTGGTTTTTTGGAGCACTTAGAAATATGATATGTCGTTTAGCTCTGAAAAAGAATAGAAAAGTAAAAAACTAATACTATCTGTCCTCTGAGTTAAGATCGGCTTTGCATGTTTATGTAAATGATGAAGATGGGAAGAATTACCTTACTCCATTTTACAAAGGTCCACTAAGTTCAAGAGGATGAAAGACACAAATGTCGTCATAGAAGTATTCCTTGGATTGTTACATACCCTAATTTTTCTGGATTGACGATAAGATTGAATTTAGTTGAAGGACCATCGTTCCATGGACGAGTCTGATGTGCGCAATCCAATTACGCAGTTTTAGAAGTCAAACCATTAACTTTCACTAGACGCGTTGTTGACGGCATCGAAATCATGTTCAACCGAGCTACAAGATCATCACGTTTCATCAACGTCAGATGAACTAAAAGTGCCAGTGACAAATGAACATGGCGCAACGTTGACGACAAATGCACCAGTATGCATAACTCGCTCAGGAAGAGTTCAACGTCAACCGAAGAACAAGGATTACGTCTATTACTAGACGTCTCCTATTTGAGTATGTGGTGTATGTAGATAAAGATATATCCTCCGACAAAATTAAATTGACATTTATTGATTAATTTAAACCACCATGGCTGATTGAAACGAATATTAATAAGAAAAAATATATTCGTTTAATTTCTAGAATATTTTTTGTTAAAATATTTTGCAGTATATATACTTTTGAATTGTGCGTAATTCGAATTACTTTATTCTGTAACCATTCTGGCGAGACTTTCTCTAACAAGCTGAATTTGCCATTTTATTTCTGAATTACGGTTTTACAAACCTTGATTTTCACAATATAATCCTGCAACTAATGTGAGTTTTGATTTGTGCATATTGGGAACATTCAGGAAAAGCTAGTTTTATAATTGTGTTTTTCACGTCTAATTTCCTTGTAGGTTATTGACTAGGGTATAGTGTTACATGAGAATTACACAGTCCTTCGCCTATTACTAGATTAATCAAATAAATATTTCAGTGTGATTAACATGGAGGCTAATCTTAAATTTGAGAACATTGATAATTTAGCTCAGGAGAAAACCTATGTTTGTGACCAACGGACCTCTAGAAAGGATGTTGACCGCGCCACGATCCATTGCTCTAGATAATGGTAGCGTTAGGCGCAATTCTATGAGAAGTAATGTAAGGCTCACCATGTACAGACCAGATAAACATTCTCAATGGGTCAGCAATGCAAAATTTTATTTTAAAATTAAAAGAATAACTGACCATACAGAAGTGTATGCCTCGGTCTGGTGGTCTTTGCCTGAGACAATGAAAAGAAATATGTTTTGCCTGAGGAAACTTGTAATTGAGAATAAACCAGTAAATGCATTTGAGCTTCTTGTGGAATAACTTCACCGAATGAATCAAATCGTAAGGAAAAGCCGTGAAATTAACTACCATTTGAATTTTATGACAGAATAGTTTCGAAATCTATCGGGATTGATTTTTCTCAAGAAATTGTAAACAGTTTATTTGCAACAGAAACACCTGCTAGATTAAAAGATAATCGAGATATCTATAATACATCCAAACTAGAGTGACCAAAGTAGCTCAAAGGGTTGGATAAATTGTATTGCCAGAAGGAAACAAATGTTAATGCAGTAGCAGCAGATTCAGATTCAGCATCATTTCAGACATATTTCAGATGAACTATTGACCATAGAGATTGCATTAAGCATCCCTCGACGGGATGAAATCCAAAGTAGAAAGTTTCAGTGGATATAATGCAAATTCTCGGTTTAAAAGGCAAACTTATAAGCATCGGGAAGGCGAATCGCGTGATTTAATTCAAAGACTACGCGAGTGATGCATTTTGCGCATCGTAAATATGCCTAGCTTGGGAAGTGTTAGGGCGAAGGATACATGTTTCGAAGGCTGGGTGGTCTCCGATGGATTGGTATAACTCAAAATGTGTCCCAGAAAACTAGTTGAACATTACCTGATCTGCGTTTTGACTAACGCAGTTTTCATTGTTCCAGTAGTTTTCTTTGCTAAAATATTTCGGCTAAACTTATCGATAACCTTCATCAGTTGCAATTTATATCACAAGTTTAACAAACGAATGGCTTGCTTCATTAGTTTTGTTTGTTAAACTTGTGATGTAAATTGCAACTGATGAAGGCTGTCGATAAGTTTAGCCGAAATATTTTAGCAAAATGTATGCAGGAGGCATGCTAAAATCATCGAAGATAGGTACGAGAGTTTCGATGAACTATAGTTCAGTCCGTAAATCTATTTGATTTCAACTGAAAGGAATTCTTAAAGAATTTGCTGGCGATAGCAAAAATAAGTGCGTCTTAGCGGATGAATTCAGTGGTTTAATATTCTTGATAGGCACGGGTGCGGAAGTGAGCATAGTTTAATCCGATGTGGTATAAATTTAAAGTCTCAAATTAGATTATTAACTATTGGCTGCCAATGGAAGTTATATTGATATTAAGGGCGTTAAAAAATTTTCAGCCACACTGGGGCAGAAATCGCCAATCATGTGAAATTTTCTGGTCGCTGACACAACAGGTTATCTCATTGGGATGAATTTTTGATGCGTTTTAATCTCGACTTAGATCCCAAATCCATGACCATTGGACAAGGCACTGGGATAGTGACTTATGCTGAGACTGAGACCTCAGTTGTTACATCAGTGTGACTACCCATAGCCGTAGTCGCCGATGAATTGACGGTTGTCAACGAGAAACACCTGGCCGTGTTTATACCTTTTAATGCTATGCGTAATGGGTTGAAGACAGACAGAATATGATATCGTTTTGGAGGCACCACTACCCAGTTTTCCGAAGGCTCAACCGTTAGTACAATGTAAACAGGTTGCTTTTGAAGAATTTAAGGGATTAAGGAAAGAGGGAATTTGCATGCGTTCAAATATCAACTGTGCATCTCCAATAGTGGTAGTTCCCAAACCTGAACCTGCAGTGCCGCACTTTGAGCACTACCTAGATGGACATCAGTTTACGATATTAACTGATCATAAACCGTTGATAAGTATCCTATAGAAGACGCATAGTATTAGTTTGTTTGGCAGGTGAATTCATAAATTACCTGACCTGCAGAATTTGATTTTACCATTACTCATATCTCAGGAAACCTGAATGAGTTGGAAGATACTCTCAGCACACCAAACATATCAGACAATGATATGTTCCGTTTGGAGTCACGCGTCTGCTCTGTTGCATCTTCTAATGAATTTTCTCAGAAATTGATGGAAGCACAAGTTGGTGACCTCTAGTAGCTGTGTTGGCAAGAAAATCCGCGTATACACACAAAAAGGTTAAACATAAGTTCTTACTATGTAAAATCTCCAGGAGCCAACCTAGACCCTATGTACCGTTAGAATTAAGGTATAAGTTAATTCAACGGCCGCATGAATTTGGTCAACTTTCGTTAAAACAAATATCAGGATGCTCACTGATAGATATTTGGCTAAGGATATCTAAAGAAAAGGGCTTGGGCAAAGCTACGTGCCTGGTGTCAAAATTGTGAAATTTGGCGTTCTACTAGAACCGAAGTTAAAAATATTGGTATACAAGCGGGTCTTTCCATGCAGGCACATCATTATAATATAAATGCCAGAAATTTATAGCTGGAGGTGTTTACTTACTATGGTTTATTGTTTTAATCGTCTGTTTGAAGTAGCAAACCTGAAGGTTATGACAGCTCAAAATATCTTACTTATGTTCTTGCATAATTGGGTGTAACGATATGGCGTTCCGGTAAGGGTAACTACTGATAGTGGTAGTCAGTTTATGTCTAAACTATTTATCAGATCATTGAATACTATGGGGACAGAAGTAAGACACACATGTGTATATAATCTCAGAGCTAATTGGATGGTTAATAGACTGAACAGCGTTCTGAAACTTACGTTACGCTGCGCTGGGTGATCCAGTTAGATATATTATTTACCCATACCTTTGTTGACAATGCGAAATAGATACAGAGTTAGGAACATCCATAGCAGGACTAGTTTATTGAGAACCATTCAGATTAGCTGGAGTTCTTTTAAATTCTTTGGAAGCTAAGATTTGTGGATCGAGTGTAGAGGACCAACAGAGCATGGGAAACGTTACCACACGTAACGATTTGTATCAAAGCTAAATTGTTAGAACTATTCAACTGACAGCAAGCAATTATATAATTAAACGAACATTGGTTGCGCGGGTGGTGATAACAATTATTATAATCAAGGTTGCGGTCTTGATATAAACACCTGACCATTAATTACTTACATGTCAGTATAAACTAAGAATTGTATAGTGTAGAAAAGGCAATTCATCCAGTAGACCGGTTTCGTCCTTATTGGGAACTCATCATGTACTGGCCAGAATTTGCCGCGGACAGGACTCGAACCTGGGCACGTCTGCTTCGGAATCTGGTGCTCTAACCACTGAGCCATCCTGCCGCACACTACACTGCACACAATTTTTAGTTATATACTAACTAATGTAACTTGGTTAGTCTATTTTCCTTTAGGTGGAGCTCATATGGCATCCATTTAGACCCAAAGTTCCAACTAACTCTGCTCAAACTGTCATTTCTGAACAGACATCACACCAGATGGGGAATTGTTACTGAAATGAACATTTATATAATTAAACGAACATTGGTTGTGTGGGTGGTGATATACAATTATTATAATCAAGGTTGCGGTCTTGATATAAACACCTGACCCATTAATTACTTACATATGTCAGTATAAACTAAGAATTGTATAGTGTAGAAAAGGCAATTCATCCAGTAGACCGGTTTCGTCCTTATTGGGAACTCATCATGTACTGGCCAGAATTTGCCGCGGACTGCCCTACGAAACCTGGGCACGCTTGCTTGAATCTGGTGTGCTCCACCACTATTATCTCAAATAGACACTGATATTTATTAATGATTGTTATCTTCAACTGAATGCACTTGGCAATTTTCCTTAGGTGGAAGCTATATGGCATCCATTTAGAGACCCAAAGCCCATTCCTGCCACAGACGCCTGACATATCGGGACCGCAACCTTGATAATGAAAATTTATCACCACCCGCGCAACCAATGTTCGTTTAATTATATAAATGTTCATTTCAATACCACTTCCCCATGTAGTGTGGTGTCTGTTCAGTAATGACAGATTGGGATGGTTAGTTGGAACTTTGGGTCTAAATGGATGCCATATGAGCTCCACCTAAAGAAAAATAGACTAACCAAGTTACATTAGTTAGTATATAACTGAAAATTGTGTGTAGTGTAGTGTGCGGCAGGATGGCTCAGTGGTTAGAGCACCAGATTCCGAAGCAGACGTGCCCAGGTTCGAGTCCTGTCCGCGGCAAATTCTGGCCAGTACATGATGAGTTCCCAATAAGGACGAAACCGGTCTACTGGATGAATTGCCTTTTCTACACTATACAATTCTTAGTTTATACTGACATATGTAAGTAATTAATGGGTAAGGTGTTTATATCAAGACCGCAACCAGCAATTATGCAATTTTTTACGGAAGCTGATATGTCGGTTTTCAATGGCTTAAAGTAAATAATTAATTTTTTTATCAGATATCATGCACATCGATGGTGGCTACGGGAAAGTGGTCACCAAATGATCACAATGATGATATCTACTATATTATTTTGTTGTACAAATACATAAAAGCCCATATTAGGGCTAGAGTTCATTAGAAAATGGATTATTGCAAATGATTTTCAAAATAAATGTATTTGCCTCTTGATGCAGAAAAGCACGAAGTACATATATTCACTCCAAAAATTCAATTTTCGGGATTGCATAGAAATTTTTCAGCAGATATTTCCAGGATAGTACAGTGTACGGGAGACTAGTAGAGAAAAGGGCCACATATCTAGTTATGGTTTCCATATAAATGTATTGCGGTTTTTTCCTCACAAGTCAGTTGGCCGTCGTACTCTGGTGGTGATCATGGAAGGTGGGGACATATACGTACGTTTGGCAAACGGAAGTCTTCTATGTTGTTAGATGATTATTTAAATAAAATTGAATTGGTGTTTATTTAAAGGTCGCAAACGGGTTTTAAAGAGCTGTTATCACCAATCGCGCAATCAATGATTGTTCACTTTTATAGCGGATATTAATATAATAAATTCTCGCTATTTGTTATGAGATATACATATTTTCAATTGTATATGTGTTAACATTCATTCACATACGCGCGCAGCATTCAATACATAGCTTTGCTATGAAATAATTATATTTTCTCTTGTATGTACAAGAACATACAATTACATGCATATGAGGGCAAAATAACCCACTTTTTTGAAAATGTCAGTAACGGCTAAGAGATATTTCATTAAGTATAAATGAAGCCGTTCAAAAAAATGTTACCACTTGACTCAAAAACTGTCAAGTTTTAGTTGAGATGATCTTACGGTTTACAAGGTTGTTAGGAAACGAGTCTCTAAATATTTCGAGTTAATGTGAGGATAGTAGATGTAAAATTTTTCTTTAGAATATATAGAACCAGGTAGTTAATCAAATCCCTGCAGTGCAAAAAGTAATTTAAAATAAGAATGATTTATATAAAATATATTAAAATCTTCCTTTTATCATCATCATCATCAATAAATCATTTAATAATAATGCTTTACGGCTATATAACAATGCGTAAACAAATAACTAATAAGAAAATCTTGATATAAACACCAGTCCCATTATACACATACATTTATCAGTATAAACTAAGCATTGCACATTGCAGAAAAAGCGATTCCTCCAGTAGACCCATGTTTTCCTTACTGGTTATTCTTCACATACTGTCTAGAATTTTCCATTCACAGGACACGAAACATGAGACGTCTGCTTTGGAGTCTGTTGTTTTAAACACTGGGCCGTAGTGCCGCATACGACACAATTTAAAAAATTCTGTACTAAAAATACGTTTTATAGTAGCTTTTCTATCAGGTTCAACCTGATTGGAATCTATTAATACCTAAAGTTCTGACTGCAGCAAGATATCTAAATTATTAGACCAACAGATTTCGAAGCGGTCGTGCTCAGGTTCGATCTGGCCCTGGACAAAACATTAAGGGTTACTAATATATATATATATATATATATATATATATATATATATATATATATATATATATATATATAATTAGGAAGAGAAAGCACATTAATAAATAGAGGATAGCATATTTATTTCTGACAATACTAAAGTCGTATGAAAGATGGGGTTTATTTGGTGGACCTGATTATTAATTACCTGATCTGGTGTTTTTGATTAGTATTAATTTGTAGAAAATATTTCGGCCAAACTTACCTTAGGTATTCATCAGTTGCATTTTGTTTCACAAGTTTAACAAATGCGCTTGCTTCATTTGTTTCGTTTGTTAAACTTGTGAAACAAAATGCAACTGATGAAGGCCTGCGGTAAGTTTGGCCGAAATATTTTGCAAAAAGAAAATTACTGGAACAATGAAAGCTGCGTTAGTTAAAACGCAGATCAGGTAATTTTAATGCTAAATTTCACTTTACAATCTTTCATTTAAATACATTCTGGGTTTCCATTTGATTATTTGGGTGGCAGCAAATCTGATAGTGCATCCAATATTGTTATACTCACAGGAACCTGTATTCACACCAGAGCTTCATGTTGCAAATTTTACTTTAATTGTCGCACATTAAATGGACAGACATGAAAATCTAACCTAGGTTTAATGATAGGTAATTCAACTGGAAATATGAAACTGCGCTCGGTGATTTATTCAACCTGCATCTTATTTATTGCGTCTGAAAATCAGTATAAAGTACAGTGGGCAAGTGAATGAATAGCAGCAGAATAAGAAGTGAAGTTGGTTGCAGTAATTTTATTTCGTTAGTCCAGATTGGATGACACAGCAAAAACAGGCCTTAATTTCATGCGCACACACTGACGTGTTTTGACCTTCCATAACCATCATCAGACTACGACGGCGAACTGACTAGCGAGGATCAAACCGTATTACATATAAATGGAAAGCAAAATTAGATATGCGGCTCTCATCTCTATCAGTCTCGCATACATTTTACATGACAAAAAATGTCGACTGCACAATTTTTATGCAGTCACGAACATTAACTATAATCGAGGTTACGAACTTGATATAAACACCTTACCCATTAAGTACTTGCATATGTCGATATAAACTAAGATTTTTATATTGCAGAAAAGGCAGTTCATCCAGTAGACCGGTTTCGTACTTATTGGGTACCGGTCAACTGAATGAATAGCCTTTTCTACACTAAACAATTCTTAGTTTACACTGACATATGTAAGTACTTAATAGGTAAGGTGTTTATATCAAGTTTGCAACCTTGATTATAATAAATATTATCACAACCCGCGCAACCATTGTTCGTTTAATTCTCTAAAAATAATCGGGCTTACTGTATGAGCCCCTTCATCCGTATTTTGAAGAGATAACTAGATTTTCACTTGTACGTGTAAGCACACAATGGTAAATGCATACTTAGACAACATAACAATACTTACCGAGCAAAAATTCGGTTAGATTTACGAGATCTGCCCGGAATAATAAATGAAATGTTACGAGCATAAACTGTTTGCAGAATTCGCAACACACACACACACACACACACACACATATATATATATATATATATATATATATATATATTTATATGTAATTAAATTAAACCATACTAAATTTCGCGGGTGACAGTAAAATTTATTTAAATCAAAGTTGCGAGCTTGAAGTAAACACCAATCCAATTGTAATTAACCAGTCGTCGAACGACATAGCAAAACTACCGTCAGTCGCACTCACTCACGCGTTTTGAACATCATCAGAATACGACGGCGAACTGACTAGCGTTAATCAAAGTGATGATGATGCAAAGTGATGTCTGAGATCTGGACATAATTGTTTTCATGGCTTGAGAATTAACCATTTGTGCGCATTGCTTACTGTTACATGTACGAGCGCTAGTTTTCCCAGTGTACTTGATCGTTTCACCTTGTTGCGCAATTTCGTATTTTGAACATAGTAACAGTGCCAGTGTGGGTTGCAGTGTTGAACACTCATATTTTTTGTGAACTTCTGTCACCGTATGCGCCTCAGTTATTTCCACTTCAGTTTGTTGCCAATCCGATTGTATGTTTGTTGATTCTAGTCGATTCTAGCATTCGTACATGTAACAGTGAACAATGCGCACAAATGGTTAATTATCAAGCCATCAAAACAATAATGACCAGAACTCAGATATCACTTTGCAATACTGCGAGAATAACCTTTACATGCAAACACGCATAAACACAAACAAAAATGCATACACACTTAGAAACGAGCCAAAACAAGAATCAGATGTAAAAGCGAGTCAGATTTGTTACCAGTAGCATAATCAATTGGAAACCCAAAATGTATCTAAATGAAAGATTGTAAAGTGATGATTAGTATTCACAAAATAAATGGCCTTTATCATCTTTGTTATTAATGTGCTCTTTCTTCCTAATTAGAAATATACTGTGCAATATTAAAAGGCATGGATATTATATATATGCATTTAAATTAAACTATATTAAATTTCGCGGGTAACAGTAACAATTCTTTAAATCAAGTTTGTGAGCTTGAAGTAAACACCAATCCCATTGTAATTAACCATTCTTCGAACGACATAGAAAAACTACCGCCAGTCGCACTCACTCACGCGTTTCGACCTTCATGATGATCATAAGAATACGACAGCGAACTGACTAGCGATGATAAAACCGCATTGCAAATATATGGAAAGCAAATTTAGATATGCCGCTCCAAAATCTAATAGTCTCACATACAATTGGATGGATGTTTACTTCAAGCTCGCAAATTTGATTTAAAGAATCATTCATAGTTTTCTCTGCTCATTTTTCTAATTGTTTTCATTTTGATCGCCAAATTCGATCAAAAGTGTGCTAGAAACAAAGCTGGAAGAAGGTTGGCTCTGATGGCAAAATCTATGACAAATGCATCGAGCTCTTCCATCTAATGCTTCGCCTTAACCTATTTGCGGTAAACCATATTTTCGAGTACCATTAACTGCATCTTTCCACAATGTGTACACACGTAACTCAGTAAAAATGGACGGCAACATATCACTTCACTCAGATCGACCAAATTATGGTAAGCAGACAATGGGTGTTCTCTGTCCAAGAGGTTAGGGCGTACCACGAATACTCCACTGGCTTCATTAATAGATTTCGCGACAGAGTTCTGGCCGCTAGATTATGATTACAATTTCGCACCGTGTGGTTACTCATAATTTGTCCAATTATCCATCAACTAAACTGATAAAAAATATGCAGGAAGCCTTAAACTACAACTAGGCTTCTGTTTTGTTACTTTTACTATCGCGCGAAAATGTCTGCTATTTGCACTTACACACAAGTTATTTAAGACGCGGCATTTGTTTCAAAACTAAGACGAATTTGTCCACTTGGTTTTAAAATCAATACTGAGTTTGCTGCCAGCACGCGATGAATGTAGACCAAGATTTACATAAAGCAGTAGCCAATTGTGAACCTAAAATAAATAGAACAGGAAATCCCCGCAGAATTGCACGAATGAATATGAAGCAGTAATGTAAATGACAACATTTTTATCAGGAATCGTGCGCGTCGATGGTGGCTGCGCGCGAATGACACACGAAATTATTAAAAAATGATGAGGTCTTCTATATGTCTTTTGTTGTTGCGAATACGCAAACGCCATATTAAGCCTAGACTTCATTAGAAAATGGGTTAAGGCTATCGATTATTATAATCAAGGTTGCGATCTTGATATAAAAATCTGACCCAGTATTTACTTGCATATGTCAGTATAAGAGTAGAATTGTATAGTGCAGAAAAAGCGATTCATCCGGTAGACCAGTTTGGTCAATATAGGGAACTCATCATGTACTGGCCAGAATTTGCCGCGGACAGGACTCGAACCAGGGAACATCTGCTTCGGAATCTGGTGCTCTAACCAATGAGCCATCCTGCTGCACACTACACTGCACACAATTTTCAGTTATATACTAACTAATGTAACTTAGTTAGTCTATTTTTCCTTTAGGTGGAGCTCATATGGCATCCATTTAGACCCAAAGTTCCAACTAACCATTCCCAATGTGTCATTACTGAACAGACACTACACTACATGGGTAAGTGATATCGTAATGAACATTTATATAATTAAACGAATATTGGTTGCGCGGTGATAACAATTATTATAATCAAGTTTGCAGTCTCGATATAAACACCTGACCCATTAATTAATTACATATGTCAGTCTAAACTAAGAATTGTATGGTGTAGAAAAGGCAATTCATCCAGTAGACCGGTTTCGTCCTTTTTCGGAACTCATCATGTACTGGCCAAAATTTCCCGCGGACAGGACTCGAACTTGGGCGGGTCTGCTTCGGAATCTGGTTTTAGTTGGAACTTTGGGTCTAAATGGATGCCATATGAGCTCCCCTAAAGAAAAATAGACTAACCAAGTTACATTAGTTAGTATATTACTGAAAATTGTGTGCAGTGTAATGTGCAGTAGGATGGCTCTTTGGTTAGAGCACCAGATTCCGAAGCAGATGGTCCCTGGTTTGAGTCCTGTCCGCGGCAAATTCTAATGAGTTCCCTATATTGACCAAACTGGTCTACCGGATGAATTGCTTTTTCTACACTATACAATTCTTAGTTTATACTGACATATGTAAGTAATTAATGGGTCAGGTGTTTATATCAAGACCGCAACCTTGATTATAATAATTGTTATCACTACCCGCGCAACCAATGTTCGTTTAATTATATAAGACAATCGATTGTCAAACTAAACGATTATGCTTCTCAAGGCAGGAAAGCACGAAGTCTATAAATTCGGTATGCAGCCCTACGGTACAGGAGGAGACTGATTGTCCGCCCGTGTGGCTGAAAGGGTTTTGAATACAATACAACACTATATTCATACTTCCTGAATGTCACGAGCATACGACCCAATCGATTTAAACTATGGCTAGAATTAAACGAAGGTTACGCACCACCACAGATTATGTGGTGCTCCTACAAAGAAACTAGCAGCAGCGACTCGGGTAACAATATAGATAATAGAGGCAGGAGCTCTTGAACCATACTCATCTGCTTTTGAGCTGTGGCTGTTTTAACATTGACTTGGCCGTTAAACATAGTGACTCATACAAGAGCAAGTTTGTATTAAGTGAATTCGAAAGAGAGAGAGCATTTGTCAACATGAATATTTGTAGATGTTTTGCTTATTAACGAATGATGTCAATTTTAAATGATCACTTGATAAATACAACTGCTAATGTTTAATGAAAATGTAAACAAACTCCTGTCTTATCCGTATTTGTTTGCATTCACGAAAATGTAAACGAATGATCCTCTTTTTTTACAGCGTTTTAAGGTAAACTCATTTATGAAATATGAGTCCCATTATCGTCCACACGCACCAAAATAAAAAGGTTAGAAAATCAATTAGGTTACTTTAAATTTGGAATCTTTTATGAACTTGACGTAACAGATATCAAATATCGTTATATTTCGATCAGTAAATGATATATTTTTAGTTATTAAATGGTATTAAGTTGATGTTAAAACAATGTTGATAATAAATATTATAATCACATCTCATAAATGCCACCTTATGCGCTCCATTTTTAAAATTTAATTTTCTTCGTTGCAAGTAAACATGGTCGATGTCGTTTTACATCGACACCATTGAAAGATTCTCTAGGAAGACAGCCAATTTCATCTGATATATAAAAATGGCAATTAATGAAGAATAAATTTACTAAGATTGAACGAACTAGAGTTCAGTTACAGTCCACACATAGCTTTATATATCATGATTATGCGGCAATGAAGTATCAGGTTATTGTGCTAATTTAACGCGGTTTTTAAATAGTAGATAAATTTAATCTGTGACGAAAGCTGCTAACAGTTAATGTTCATGTCTGCATAGAAATTGGGAAGCCGACATTTTCAGTCAAGTTCAATCTATGCGAAATTGCTACAGGTTAGAGCGGCATATCTAACTTTGATTCATATATATTCAGTGCGGTTTGATCCTCGGTAGTCAGTTTGCCGTCATATTCTGATGACAATCATGGAAGATCGAAACGCGTCAGGGCGTTGCGGCTGGCTGTAGTTTTGTTATGTATTTCGATGACTGGTTAAATTTAAAGGGATCGGTTTTTACTTCAAGCTCGCAAACTTGATTTACAAAATTGTAACCACCTCCCGCTGAATCCATTATTGTTAAATTAAATTGCCTATATATGCATATATGGCAAAAGCTGCAAAGAGTTAATGTTCGTGACTACATAGAAATTGTGCAACCGACATTTCGATTCAAGTTCAATGTATGCGAGACTGCTAGAGGTGAGAGCCGCATATCTAACTTTGATTTCCAAACATTTTTAATGGGGTTTGATTCTGGATAGTCAGTTTACCGACGTACTATGGTGATTATCATGCAAGGTCGAAACGCGATAGTGCGTTGCGGCTGGCGGTAGTTTTGTTATGTTGTTCGACGACTCGTTAAATACAGTGGGATTGGTGTTTACTTCAAGCTCGCAACCTTGTTTTAATAAATTGTTACTACCACTTGCGCAATTAATTATTGATATTATGTATTGCCTATATATGTATATGTGGCGAAAGCTGCAAACAGTTAATGTTCGTGACTGCATAGAAATTTTGTAGCCGATATTTTCAGTCAAGTTCAATATAATCTGGACTGCTAATGGTGAGCGCCGCATATCTAACTTTGATTTCCATATATATTCAATGCAGTTTGATCCTCGATAGTCAGTTTTCCGCCGTACCCTGATGATAATCATGGAAGGTCTAAGCGGGTCAGTGCGTTCCTGTTGGTGGTAGTTTTGTTATACTGTTCAATGTCTGGTTAAATAAAATGGGATCGGTGTTAACTTCAGGCTCGCAACCTTGATTTAAAGAAATGTACCACCATCCGCGCAATAAGTTATTGTTAACTTGTATTGCCTATATATGTGTATGTGGCGAAAGCTGCAAACAGTAAATTTTCCTGACTGCATATAATTTGTGCTGCCAATATTTCCAGTGAAGTATAATGTATGGGAGACTGCTAGATGTGAGAGCCGCATATATAAGTTTGATTTCCGTATATATTCAATGCGGTTTGATCCTCGATAGTCAGATTTCTGTCGTACTCTGACGAAGATCATGGAAGTTCAAAATGCGTCAGAGCGTTGCGGCTGGCGGTAGTTTTATTCTGTTGTTCGATGACTGGTTTAATAAGAAGTATTTCGTGATTTATATATATATCTTTTTAATAATTTCCATGTCTTTTAATATTACACATTATATTTCTCACCAGGAAGGAAAAACACATTAATAACAAAGTGGATAAAGGCCATTTATTTTGTGAATACTAATCATCACTGTACAATCATTCATATATATACATTTCGGGTTTTCAATTGATTATGCTAGTGGTAACAAATCTGACTCGCTTTTACTTCTGTCTTGTTTTGACTGGTTGGTAAGTGTGTATGCGTTTGTGTTTGTGTGTATGCGTGTTTGCATGTAAAGGTCAATCTCGCAGTATTGCAAAGTGATGTCTGAGATCTGGTCATTATTGTTTTGATGGCTTAACAATTAAACATTTGTGCTCACTGCTACATGTACGAGTGCTATTTTTCCAAGTGTAGTTGATAGTTTCACCTTGTTCCACAAATTCGTATTTTTCACATGTTAACAGCGCCAGTGTGGATTGAAGTGTTGAACGCTCATATTGTTTGGAAGCTTCTGTCATCGTATTCGCCTCTGTTATTTCCACTTCAGTTTGTTGCCAATCCGATTTTATGTTTGTTGATTCTAGTCGAGGGCCTGTTTGGTCTTGACTGGATACTAGTAGATTGTTGTTGAATTTTGTTATTCTTGGCCAGTCGATTAGAATATCATGTTGATGAAACTTTTGAATATTAAGGTCAGGTGCTTGATGTTTTATATGAGGAGCTTCATGAATAAATAATAATTTTTCTGATTTTGCTTTATGTAGAATTGTGAAATTGGTCGAATTGACAGGGTGCCCCGTTGCCAATATATGATCGGAAATAGCTGATTTTCCTGACGGTACCAAGTCTTTGTTAATCAATTTCTGTGGCAAGTGTTGCTGGTTACTGCTTATCAATTGCTACTTCGTACGTCCAATATATATGCTACCGCACATACAGGAGAATTTGTAGACTATGAATGATTTGGAGAGAATTGGCAATTGATCTTTGGCATCCAACCTCATGATTCTCTATGTACTAAATGTTATATTAACTTTAACACTGGGAAAGTTGTCCTTAGTTATTCTATTCAGCCGCCGTGAAATTATTGAGGCTGGTACGTCGCCTCTAAATGGTAAGTTTAGGAAAACCTGCTTGACGGTATCCTATCTAGTACGAATCTGCCGTGGTCTGATTTTGACATCAAGGAAACGCTCTGGGTAGTTGATCATTAGCAAAATTTCCTGAGGTAGCCCTCGGAACAAACACCGCAAGATTGTACGGCAAACCAAAAATTCATAAAGCCGTGACAGCCTCAGGAGCTCCCTCGATGCGGCCTATTATGTCAATGATCAACGCTCCAAATCATAAACCAGCCAGGTTTCTCTGCAAAATACTTCAACCAATACGGAGCATCATAAACGCAAACACTATCAAGGACTCCTTCGAACTAGCAAATGAACTGAAGGGGAAGAACATCCTACAGAATAAAATGGTCTCGCTTGACGTCTCATCCTTATTTACAAACATACCACTGGATAAGACAACGGAGATCTTGTGTGACCTTATTAAAAATGAGTTTTTGGTTTTCCCTATAGTCATCAAGGACATCAAAGACCTCATATTAGCATGTACTCAAAACGTGCAATTTACATTAGAAGGGATACACTACCGCCAGATCAATGGTGTAGCTATGGGAAGTTTCATCGCACCCCTCCTGGCAGATGTATACATGTATCACCTGGAAAAAACGAGCCGAAAAGATATAATTGACCAGTGCGCACTCTACAAAAGGTATGTAGATGATACCTTGTTGTTTATTTCAGAAGCAGCAGACACTTCCTAAATCCTCAAACAAGCAAATGGTGTCGATCCAGACATAAAATTCACTCTCGAGATAGAGAAAGACGACAGTTTTCCCTTCCTTGACATCAAACTCACTCGAGAAGCAAACGGAGATTAGACACTGGCCATAGGTAGAAAATCAACTTCCACCGGACAATACATTCACTACAACAGCAGTGTGCCAAAATCCCACAAAAGAAACTTAGTAAACAACCTAGCAAACAGAATCAGGAAGATCTACTCTGAACACAAGATTGAGGAAGAACTGGGCTACCTCAGGAAAATTTTGCTAATAAACAACTACCCAGAGCGTTTCAGTGATGTCAAACTCAGACCACGGCAGATTCGCACTAGAGAGGATACAGTCAAGCAGGATTCCTAATTTTACCATTTAGAGGCGACGTACCAGCCTCAATAATTGCACGGCGGCTGAATAGAATAACTAAGGACAACTTTCCCAGTGTTAAAGTTAATATAAAATTTTGTACACAGAAAATCATGACGTTGGATGCTAAAGATCAATTGCCAATTCTCTCCAAATCATTCATAGTCTATGTGCGGTAGCACATATATCGGACGTACGAAGAAGCAATTGATAAGCAGAATCCAGCAACATTTGCCACAGAAATTGATTAACAAAGACTTGGCACGTCAGGAAAATCAGCTATTTCCGAAAAAAATATATTGGCAACGGGGCACCCTGTCAATTCGACCAATTTCACAATTCTACACAAAGCTAAATCAGAAACATTATTACATATATGAAGCTCCTTATATAAAATATCAAGCACCTGACCTTAATATTCAAAAGTTTTATCAACATGTTATTCTAATCGACTGGCCAAGAATAACAAAATTCAGCAACAATCTAATAGTATCCAGTCAAGACCAAACAGGCCCTCGACTAGAATCAACAAACATACAATCGGATTGGCAACAAACTGAAGTGGAAATAACAGAGGCGCATACGGTGACAGAAGTTTCCAAACAATATGAGCGTTCAACACTTCAATCCACACTGGCGCTATTACCATGTGAAAAATACGAATTTGTGGAACAAGGTGAAACGATCAACTACATTGGAAAAAATAGCACTCGTACATGTAACAGTGAGCAATGCTCACAAATTTTTAATTGTCAAGCTAACAAAACAATAACGACCAGATATCAGGTATCACTTTGCAATGCGAGAATGACTTTTATATGCAACACGCACACAAAAACACAAACGCATACACACTGACCAACCAGCCAAAACAAGACATAGAAGTAAAAGCGAGCCAGGTTTGTTACCACTAGTATAATCAATTGAAAACCCGAAATGTATATATATATATGATTGTATAGCGATGATTAGTATTCACAAAATAAATGGCCTTTATCCACTTTGTTCTTTCTTCCTAATTAGGAATATATATACATATATATAAGTTTTAAAACTTGTGTGACCTGCTCTTAGGTTGCTTAGTGGATAGAGCAAAAACTCTGAATCAGGAGTGTCAAGATTCAGATCTGGTAGGCAGCAAATTTTGGGAATTTCGCGACGAGAATCTAATAAGAAAGATATCGGTCTACTGGATGAATTGCCTTTTTGCATTACACAGTGCCTAGTTTACAATCACGAATGTATGTATATAATGGGACTGATGCTCATATCGTTATCAGAATCTTGATTTAAATAAATTTTCTCATTTATTTTTTGTTATAACATTGATATAGCTGTGAAACATCATTTAAAATAGGATGCATATATGATGTTGATGTTGATGATGATGACGATGATTATAGGATTAATTTGATGGTTTTTTAAATATATCATTTTAATTTAAAGTTATTGTTTGTGCATCAGGAAGTTGATTAGTTATTTGGTTCTAGTTATGCGAAACAAGAATTTTACATTCACTATCTCATATTTACTCTGAATATGTAGAGACCTGGATCCGGACCAATTTGGACACCGTAAGATCATTGCAACAAGAAACTTGACAGTTGTTAAATCAAGTAGTAAAATTTTGTTGGACGATTTCTTTTATACTTTCTGGCAGAGCTTGTAACTGTTACTGAATCTTTGCTAGACAATTATTGTCATGTTGTCTGCGTTAGCATTTATCTTTGTGTCCTTACACATACAAGTGAATATCTAGTGGTCTTATAGCAATACCCACTATTAATTGGATAATTAGACGACATTTTGTCCGTATGTGCATGTAGCAGGATATGCTTAACATGCAAGTAAAAACCGATTATTTATAGAGAATTAAACGAATATTGTTTGCGTGGGCGGTGATAATATTTATTTCAATCAAGGTTGCGGTCTTGATATAAGAACCTGACCCATTAATTACTTGCATATGTCAGTATAAACTAAGAATTGAATATTGTACAAAAGGCAATTCATCCAGTGGACCGGTTTCGTCCTTATTGGGAACTCCCCATTGGGTTCAGTGGTTAGAGAACTAGATTCCTAAGCAGACATGCCCAGGTTCGAGCCGTAAGCGCGGCAAATTCTGGTCAGTACATGATGAGTCCACAATAAGGATGAAACCGATCTACTGGATGAATTGTCTTTTCTACACTATACATTTCTTAGTTTATACTGACATATGTATGTAATTAATGGGTCAGGTGCTTATATCAAGACCACAATCTTGATTATAATATTTCTTAGAGAAGAATGCGCGTTCATGTATTTATATGCACGTACAAATATAAACGATATTTCGGTTATTTCGTCGCAAATACCGACTTATCACTATATAGTGTGTGTTTAAAATTGTTAGATAATCAATTAAATAGAATTTACTCTACATATACGTCATATATGTGAATGCTATCAGTTCACGTGTGAACATTTTCCTCATTAGATTGTTTCTAAGACATTTTTCGCAGAGAACTAATCAATGATTCCGTGAAAGGAATCTGAAATATCTAATACGAAAAAACAACCGGGATTCAGCCTGTCTGCCCAAATACAGATCGAATAGTTGAGTTACATCCAGGTCCGGAAATTTTCATATTTTTAGGTCTATTTTCACAAAGCAGAATTACTATTATAGATTAAAGTTGATTAACAATTTATTTACGAGTGACAGACATGATGCGAATGGCAGTAAGATAATGTGAATACATCAGCTACAAATTGCTGTCAAGGTAAATACTGAATAGTTAGTAAAATAATATCAGAATTGATGAGAGTTGGCATATCAATGCTTATGAATTTGAGAAACTGAATACCTATGCCGAGCTAATAGATTTTTACTCAATTAAGGATTTCGCAGAATTTCTGGGAAAAAAATTAAAAAGCTATATCTGACAGAATCGCTCTTTCGTAATTAATAGAAGATTATGCCATTTTCCAAAGAAGAGTACCAGAATGAGACTTTATTAAGTGTGAAAAACAATTCTGATCTTCTGAAGACAATAAATTTGAATACAGTGCATTTGTATATCACAAGCTTTGAATGACTAGCCAGCTCGTCAAAAAATGGTTTCCACAATCCAAAAGCAAATATACACACTATCTCTAGGCTAAAGCAAAGCACAGGGGCGAATAACGGCTGTTGTAATTCGACCATGCCTATTTTGGCGTGTCTTTAGCAGAAAGGAGATAGTGTAAGCAGATACTTTCTTCTCATTTAACATAAAAACTCATCCATGTGATTAGGGCTTTTATGGATTCCACCGTTTTTATGTAATCTCAGACGAGTACATCATAAATGTTTTATACTCTAAGCTAGTATAAAGAGCCTTTAATTTTATGTCAATCTGTAGTTGTTTATTTCCATTGCCCATATTTTAAGACTGCAGATAACGCGTCCATTTTACTTTTTCGTGTTCGCTGAAACAGAATAAAATCATTATTAGATGTACTTCTCATGATTGCATTTTGACCATAAAAGATGACTAAATCGTCTATTCCTATAGAGGATGAATGATTTTCGTACAGTTAACCTGTTATAAGTTAGTATGCACTGATGTTTGGAAATCACCATCAGCCAATTGATTTAATTACAGTTTACCTTCTCTTTTGACGGCCTGTCGTCCTGAATGAACAAGCACCACATGCTCAGAACAACGGGTATTTTAAAGGCGCCAGAAATCTACATGGCTTTTTACATGTTAGTGCAAAGACACATGTACCCTGGATTATGATTGGCATAGGCTAATGGGAACGTTCTCCATTCAGATGACTGTCAAGAAAGAAACATTGACACTATCCTTCGTCAGTGACAGTCTTGTTAACACACGACAAAAAGAAAGCCAGTCAATCTAGACAAATATTACTTAACCAATATTCTTATAATCTGGTATTCAGCTTCATCACTTATTATATTTATTTTTATATTTTAATATCTTTCAAATAAATTTATAATATTTACATATTGCTTGCTGCTAAAAATTAACGTAATTCTCTAAGTGTTAGTCACTGCTTATTATGAGAATTTATTCTTCCTTTGCAACCAGGTACATGCGTGACGATGAATAGACACATTTGTATGTGCGCGATTATATAAAAGCATTTATACATACACACTTAAGCATATCCCAATTATGTATTAGGTGTTGCAAACCTAGTAACAAATTAGTTCAGTTGTGACCAGAAGGAAAAACCAAAGACAGCATGAACGGAAAGTATAACCTCATGCACATTCGTTTCGTGCTTACTAGCGATTCATCAGTGGCAGTACTCAACGCACGCTGCAGAGTACTTTAAAGAATAGCTAATCCAAATAAAATAGATTTAACCAGGACTAGTCCTTCGACACGGTTTTCAGAGAGAATCCCACGGGTCTTAAGGCGACATGGCGCGTGATCAAGAAATAGTTAACGTAAACAATATTATCTTAAGTCACAAAATTTCTGACATAACCGTTCTGTGGTTCCTGTCACCCAACGGTGCTATAGCAGCTTTTCAAGTATAAATAGAAGTAACCTCCTCAATCTGTACACCAGAAGAACAAATCAGCGTTTCATTACGAGATTCGTTAGTTTAGGTGCACAAGATAGCCACCGAATACAAGTTGGCGGCTCGTAAATTTGGCCCATGTCACTCAGCTAACCTTGCATAATGCGAACCTGAGTGAATATGTAGTTTAACAAAGAGTTCCAGGCGCTGAAAGCTAATTGGTTTTCATTCATGTCTCTAAAGCTTTATGGTGAAACAATAGGCCACTTGAATAGAAGATGTCAGACTAGACCAAGTACAAATCAATCGATTCCAGATCGTTTTTCATAGTTTGTCAAGAGCAGCTGATACAAGGTCAATGTGCCAGGAAATCTTAACAGTATTATACAATTTCAAACCACACATGTAACGACAATTTAGCTTTGGACCAAAGTGGACCATAATAGATTTTTTCTAATTGTTCAGCATTATATCTTATACGATGACCACTAATTGAGAAAAGTGCATGCAAAGGAGCTTGCCTTCTGCCTCTATTTATAAACCACCAACGTCAGCGAATTCAATTTCAACTAAACAGCTACCGCAATAAATCATCATTCCAAAGACATTTGCGTTGACCACAGCCGCATTCTCAACACTGGCTTGATAACGAATTGTTACATCGTATTCCTAGAGCGCTTCAATAGCTTGGTGTACTTCTTTAATATAAATACACAGTGACCGCCAATGCCCTAGTGCTCTACGATCAGTAAAGACGTCTATGTGTCTACAGATGATGGAATGTCTAACTTTTGTATCGCCCTTTTAACGGTCTGTATTTCCTTTGTTGTTTGTTTGGCTCCACCTCATTGAGTATGCAACTTATATATTGCGCTGGGTGTACGTCCGCTACACCAATGCCAATATATTAAGCGTCCGGAAAAATTCATATACTACTTACCGTGAAAGTCACAATAGTTGTGCCTATAAAATTCATTTTCAAGGAAGAAACTTTTCCTGAGCCTCATTCGTCCAAAGAAACAGTGTCTTGGGATTAGGTAATTTGGATAATAGTTGTCGAGTAACCGCCATTCCATTGATATACGGTCTTTAATAATTCACCATACTTATAAACCGGTGCAAATGTTTTTTGTTAATGAGCACCGGATATTTCTTTATAGGCTATACATTTGTATCTAATGGCATACATCTCTCTGCTGAGACAGAGTGGCCCAGGAATTGCACTTGCCGACCTATCTTAACTTTTTCTGGATTATAAAGTAATGACCATTCTACGAATTTGAACATTATCTTCTGCAGCTGATTACAAAATTGGTGATGTTTTAGTGGCCCATATATTAACATCGTCAATGTAATCCGTTGTATAGGATAAGTCGGACACGAAATAGTCCATCACTCTTTGGGAAAATTTCCGTGCGTTCTTTGTACCAAATAATACCCGCTTGAATTGAAATTGAGTTTTGTGTACCTGTACAGCTAACTACCACCAGTCATTGAGCCGATCGGAAATTTTCCAAAATCTATTTTTTAAGTCAAGCACGGCGAACCATTTGCCTTCTGCTAGTTGTAGGATAAGTTCACTTCGAGTCGGCAATGGATATGTGTCTGGTTTAGTCACCTAGATTAATTAAAGGATATAAGCCAACGGCGGAATCGAGCCATTCCTTTTCGTAATGTAAACCATAATATCCCAAAAACAGATGAGGATATTTCAAGAACGCCAGCCTCTATTATATATTTTGTTGCTCGAGTCGCTTCTGCTGGTATTTTTTGGAGGAGCAACATACACATTTGGTCGTACTAACATTCGTTTCAATCTAGCCATAGTTTAAAGCTATTGGCCGTTGGCCTGAGACATTCGATGCAATCAGGGAGTTGGAATATAGTGTTGTATTGACTTCAAAACAATTTCCATCACCCGTAGAGACAAATGGACTCCTGCACCGTAGGGTTGCATACCCATTTTATGGACATCATGCTTTTTGGCCTCGAGAGGCGAATACGTTTAGTTTAACAATCAATCGTCTTAAACCATTTTCTAATAAAATCTAGCCCAAATAGTGGCGTTTGGTTATTCGTACAAATAAAGTCCTATTGTAAATATATTCATTTATTAATAATTTAGTGTCCCATTCGTCCGCCACCATCATCGATGAGCACGACGACTGATACAAATATACGTTTTTCAACGACAAAGCCATTGGTAAATTCGACACATAAGCTCCCGTAGACAATAAGAAAACTACTAGCTGTCCGTTGAAGAATTATAAAAATTTAGCTTTAATAATAATCCTTACGTGTGACACCGTTTGCTATACTTCTTTTTCGTCGAAAGCCATTTGTTTTTGAACAAATTTTAGGCTGCTCTGCTGGGTCTCTTCTCTTGATCCATAAATCGGAGCATCCAAGGGAATTAACTTATGGACAAGACATTGACTATCAATATAGGTGAGATGGTGAACCCTATTGCAACATTAAACTGACCGTTCTCTTGATAAATTATACTGATTTTGCTGCCCTTTATTCTATGTATTATTGCAGCTAGTATTTTTATATATTGAAATTGCTCCCAAACCACTGGCTGCTGCAGTCTGTACAGGATTTGCTGATTATGGCGCAAAGAATTCCCCTAAGGTATATCACCCCTGGCATATGTTGTAACGGGGCTCATGCGTGGTGTTGCGGCGACCAACATGGTGGTCATCATGGACGAACATTGTAGAGCCTGGGTTCGTTCTTTCATGCCTCCTTGCGCGCTCGATATTTCCCCATATCTAGAAATATGTAGTACCAAAATCACGATGGATAAATACTCAGTTAGCTTGGGCAACCACCGCTTGATGCGTGTCATAGTATTAAGGGCATATCACTCGGTAATGTTTTGAGTTTGTATAAATCTGAAAAATATTTATATGACCAGGCACGGAATTGATCCAATACTCGAATTTTATATTCTCTATACGTGAGGACGACAGGCGAGACTAATTGGACTAAAACTGTCCGGTCATCTTATTCCTGTATAGGCACGCGTACAATAGGTTCTTACGCTCGAAAAGAAGCTTAAAATTTTAAAACCACATTTGTTGCATTTAAAAATCCACGAATGCAATCATAGGCTAACATTCTAATGACGAACAGAAAAATTCGTCGATTCGAATGAAAACACCGGCAAATGTCCGTCTGATGCTTCTTGGTCATGGTTGCCATTTTTTATTTCACCGATATTGGTTTATGGGGAATCTCTCAGAATTAGCTACAATTTGGTTTATCACCAACACAGCAGTCAAAGTATTTATTTGTCCAGACAATATTCTATCTAAGATTTCCAATCTATCAGAAGTCATTGTGCTTAATAAAAACGCTTCATTTTTAATCTATTATTTATGAGATTGTTCGTAAAATGCGCTTTAAACATCCAGGCTGCAAGTAAATGCCGTGTGATGTCACAATGTAAATAAATTAGTTATCTTAGAACAGTTACTTTAGGTGGTCCTTAATAGGGCCGAAATAGTGTTCATCTTCAAATGCCGTGAAATTTTAGTATTGCTGCAGTGTCTAGAAGTACTTCTAGACACTTACTGTATGATCCGGTTGGATGACTGGTGTCCCTGTGTGTGGATATCCCGGAATAAATAGAGTTGTCGAAACCGGATAGGTGAGTTGCCGTTCGAAGTCTCAGAATTGTCTTGTTTAAGTTCAGTTGCAACACCATGGTGGTTGGCACATGTAGAAATCTGATTAATATATTTTCGATTACGTAGGACTAGTTGGGCAGCAACAAGAAGACTGACCTGGCTGAAGTCTAAGAAACGAGATGACATAGCGCGGCAAACACAAGTCCAGAACTTGGCGTAAGTAGACAGTTAAATAAAGAGAGCGACAGCAATTTCACGTCTCAAGCAGAGCAGAAGTATCACTTGTATGGCATGGTAATTTGATCGTGCTTATATATTTATAAATGCTGTCGCAAGGTCGCACGCCATTGGTCAAAGGCACATTTGCTTGTTTTAATTGGTATAGCTTATTGAAATTTGAATTTCATATTGGCGAATTAACCTGTGGCGTTACAGCGAGTTCATTAATAAAAGATAATGTTAAAATTTATTATTCTATAGTCATTTCTTTGGCTAGAATGCTGCTTCCATCATTTTCCTGACTGCTTCATCTTAATTCATGCAATTCTGCAAGGACTTTCTGCTGTATTCACGTCAAACTTTTTCGGGTGTAAGTAAAATTGGAAAGCATACGCTTGCTTAAGATTTTCCTTTTTTAACGCTCCGACATTGCAATCAGAATCTGGCGGCCATAAATGTGTTCAAATCTACTGCTGTAGGCAGTGGTATGCTCTTGCGTCCTGAACACAAAAAATTATTGTCTGCTTACCATTATTCGGTTGGTTTCTCGCCGTCCAAAATGCCTGGGTTACAAGGCAACGCCTCGTGGTAATATACAACTCATGGTACTGGGTAATTAAGTTTAATTTGATCATGTAATTGCTAAAAATGAGATGGAGGAACGTAATGCATCTATCAAAGATATTTGTAATCTGAGCCCATCTTCGTCCAGATATGTTTCTAGAGCCCTCTTGGTCGAATTTGGTGATCAAACCAATGACAATTAAAAGAATGTCCATACGCCGTTCAAGAGTCAGGAAAAAAGTATTATTACTAACATTAAAAATAAATACCGCATTGACTCTTTTGTCCAGTCTGGACTAGACAAATGAAATTACCGCAAACAGTTTTACTTCAAATTCTGCATCCAAATTCAAATACGAGCCTTAACAAATTCATTGTGCTCATTTCGCGAAATAAAAATTTTTTTATCAGATATAAGAACAGTTCAAAATTTAAAAAAATTAAACTTCTCACTTAATCCACGTGATATATATATATATATATATATATATATATATATATATATATATATATATATATATATATATATACGCGGATTTAACCATCCGATCGAATGTATTAGCCACATCACTACACCAACCTTCTGCCTAATTGTTAATCCGTCTATTTATAGGTACTTTGTAACATTAAAATTTTTAATACGTCTACAATATCGCTAATCGTTAAATTCATCTAGATGACATCATCATGTTGATCTTAACGTAGTTGTTAGGACTGTATCAATACCTCTGACAAAATAAGCGTAAAGTTGAATATGGGTATAGGGAACGCAAGTGTAATTTTCTTCAAATTTAATTCTTTATAGAGAAACGTGAGCGTCTTACACTGCCTTACAGGTACTTGATACTCTGCGTACACACGAGCGGTTTTGCTATAGTCGGATTTAACCAAGCAATTTTCTTAATTATTTGCATCCATATATAGGTCTTTTTTCTAATATTTATTCCGTCTTTCGGTATGTATTTTTAAGTATCTAAGTTTATTATAATTAGATAAAATTTTTCCATATCTAGAGATTAATAATAACGAACTATTAGAGCTGACATCAGTAGACGTATATTTGGATCGTCCTACAGGTGCTCCTTGTTTAAAAAAATAGGGCTTGCTTAACTACCTTGCCTCTGTTACGTTATTCGTATGCTCCCAATTTGATTGCCCAGTAGAGCAGTGTTCTCTCACCAAGCGCCAAATTGGTGTTAGAAACAAGGTCGGCAGAAGCTGTTGAATTCAGTTATATCGATATTGGGTAGTAAAACAATATTTTATATTTATTCTTTTTTCTCATGGTCATTTAGATGTAAAACATTAGTAAAAACTGACTTTTGTATTTCTGTGCATAATGATAGTTATCTCAAATAACATCAGAGCTGTGCAACATACGCAATATTCTGTAAATCTTGTATATTGCAACAAGACCGTAATTTCATGTATGATTTAGCTGACAATCACGCAATTTCGTGAAAAAACGAAGGCTGGAATTAGAGTCCATGGGTGACGTCTTCAAGAAGTATGCTCAAATCAAACAAATAAGCAATCCTCATTCTGGCGGTGGATTGCGATCAACTTGTTTCGCAAGCCAAGCTCGTTAAGCTTTTTCAATTATCTAAAACGCGCTCCGTTTTTCCATGAGGCGGCTTATGGATCTTGCTATAATACGGCTAAAGTAACTCTCTCTCTTTTGATAAACACATTGACTTGCAGTCTCGTGATGAATAGAAAAGTCGCCAGATTTAATCATCGTCTGTAAAAGATAATGAATGTATAAACATTCAACAGGGATTTCGCATTTGCCACCACTCTGATTTTGGATGATACCGTCATTATTGCGGTTTGTTTACCGTGGTTATGAAGTAACGATCTGTCACGGTGTCCGGAATGCCGGTCTCAAATAAATTAAAAATTTATTTAAGTTAGTGGTAACGAGCTATAAATTGTTTGCCTCAAAAATCTACCCGATGCCATTCAACATCAATAATGGTATTTCGAACCGAAGCCTAGGGTTAACTTAAAGTCCTTTCTTCACGTTAATAGGTATACCTTAGATACATGACACAACTGTAATCGACATCCACCTATACTTACTTACTTTACTTTACTGCGGTTGACTCCTTTTGGAGGATAAGCCGGCTCCACATTTAAAGGAGTTTCTTGGGAATTTGGTACAAGTGGTGTCCCCTCACCACTCGGCTTTTTGATCGAGGGCGCACCTCTAGCCTTTGCACATCCAAGCGCAGTCTGCAAGGCAGCAGTAAGTTGCATGGTTGCCGGTGGCTATTGAGAGCTCATTCGCCATTCGGAAGTACGGGGTACTGTCCAGGAGTCCATGTAATCCTGTGGCTGTTGAACCCTTTTGTGGCGGGGAACACACGCCGAGTCATGGTGCCGTCGTCGGGCTCATGTGGTATTTTATAGGAGATCCGATTGCCGGTCGGAAATCCACCACGCCCTGGTGACACCACCGCCATAGCCCCGTTAGCCCATGTACGATCGGCCATCGAGACAAGGCTAATAAATTTGCGATTCCTTTTAATGCCACTAAGATATGGTAAATAGACAAAAATACCTACAAGCTTCATTACAAATTTGCATTTCGATTGATGAGCTTGGTAAGGGTTGAATTAAAACCCTATTCAGAAAATTATAGATGAAGATTCGGCAACTTGAACATTCCTAATCATGTCCTTTCAAGGAGACAAATGAAAAAGAAAAGTCTGTGAAACTTGAGGCAATCAACTTACATCGGTGAAGCCTGAGGAATTCAGAATTATGGGCAATGGTTCTTCTTGGACATACCGTGCTAAAGACCTAGATCTCTGTTTGTTTCTACCCGGAAATCTATTTAGGAATGCATTATGACACATTTCAACAATCCTCCCAATGCCAAGAAACAATAACGATTATAAAACACGATAAAATTACATTATACATCTTAACTTGAAACAATTTAAATAGAATGAAGAAATAGAAACAATCTGTACGCCAGTGTTGAAAATACAAACGACAAGAACATTATTTCAGTTACAATACAGTCGAACATGAAACTAGAAAATCACTCTGTTCTTACTCAAATGTCGTTTTTAACTTTAGAACAGGTTTAAATTATTTACAAAATGTAATAATTCAATTCTTGTCAGAATTTGTCATCCGTGCTAACTTGACAGCCATGTGAATATTCATTGTTAACCAATTTTGAACTAATAAATTTTTTATCAAAATCACTATCTGACACGAGGCAGCACACTTCAAGTGTAACAAAACATAGAGCAATTACACGAGGGTGCGCAGAAACACACAAGTCTAAACGTATCTTATGCTGTCAGGCATTTACATGTGACTAGCAGGATCGTCCAAATCAGTGTAGGAGACCAACGGACGGCCAGCATCATAGCGTCTCCTAAATTCATGATAAAACGGAGAAAATAATTATATTATAAAATTTAACAGATTAAAATGAAAATTTTAACAATTCCGAAAAAGATTCTCCCATTAACTTTGACTTCCATGATTCATAAAGAAACTAAAGGCGGACACCAAATTAACTAACAAGGAAAAAACCAATGATCATATATATATATATACATATATATATATATATATATATATATATATATATATATTATATGACCTGAAAAATAAAATATGCAGCTTTGACCTCTAGTGTTAGTTTTATTGGACTTGACTGGCAGTTCAATCAAATAAAATAAAAGGCCATAGCTTCCATCCTATAGAGCGTGTTAATAAATCAATGGCTACTATCAAATAACACATTGGAAAGCACTTCCTTACTACACGTTATATCATACACGGAAGACTTACTTGCTTTCAATATATTAAATAACAAGGAATTGCATATTTTGAAAGTTGTCCATTTTAACATCCTTTCGCAAAAATTCAATAGTCTACACAAATTTTTATTGTCATGTTCGGCCGTCTGTTATTTGGGAACCGGTTTGTTTCTGAAAAATGCAAACACGACATCCCATTTAATCCCAAAACATTTTTATTCTTTATTTAGATAGAACCTGATATGTCAGCAGAAACGAGATCTGGGGAACGGAAGCTTCTAAAAACTAGTTTTTAAATAAAACGTTGTCTTTGAAACTCTGGTCTTTTAAACGCAATGAATTTATTTCATGTGATATTCCAATGCGCCTTGGAATCTTGAATAAGAGAACATGCGCTAGAATATTACTGCCAGTGGGAATGCGAATTTCGTCCAAACTGATTGGATGTTTCAATTTGGAGCATTAAACAAACTAAACGATCCCCTTTTTACTCGCATAAACTAAATCGCAAACCACATATTCCATCGTCTTTAATTTACATATAACTGTGAACTCCAATGGTTCGCTGTAACATAGCACAGAAACGATCCTAGCTACCATGATCTGAGTAGATTTTTTAACTAATGCTAATCACAGGACTAATCAAGTGTAAAATAAATGAGACGATTTGATTTGTTTTGAAGCTCTTCGATGTGTCATCGCCGTCACAATATATTTATTTGGTTGGTTCATTTTTGAAAGCCACCGTACATCTACATTCTAATCAATGTAGACCAGTGATAATACTTGAACACACCATGCCGTAATCTCACATCGTCACAAACATAAGAACAATAAAACAAAGGGCGACAAGCACAATCTACTCAAGCAAAAGTGGTCAAAGTTTCTTTCAGCAGACAACGCCTGCTTATCGTATCTCACACGCTTGCTCTCATTTCGGCATTACCTAATTAACATTAGGTGTTATTGGTAAACTAAACCGAAATCCAGGCTGCATATGAGACGGAATAATACCAGTTTATGATTACTAACTAGTGTCTGAAAATTGCGATGGCTAAGGTTCATCCAAGAATGGAAAATCTGCGACTATCTGGTTGCCAAAAGCGTCTAATGTGGAGGCTTGCATAAAACTTTCTTATCAACATCAACTCATCCTCAATCGATCGTGCAAGATCTGGTTTACAATTAGTGTCTGTATGAACATATATATATACGTTTTACAAACATGTTTTATAATAAGATTAATTAATAAACGAAAAATTTTCTTTTCATTATTACACTAATAAGAAGTAATAGAAACACAGCCCTTTGTTAAACAAAACAAAGAAATACGATAATGAAGGATGTCATCTTGATATAAACGCATGACCCCTTATGTACACACTTTTTACAGTATAAACTAAGCATTGTATAATGTTGTAAAGGTAATTCATGCATTAGACCGGTTTGGTCTTTATTGGGAACCCATTACGTAATATCCACGATTTGCAGGATGGCTTCGGATTTTGTTGCTCTCACCATTCAGTAACCCTGCCGCATTTAGAAATTTAGGTACTAAGAGATTTGAAATAGGCTGCATCTGAAGGAAAGACTATCCAAAAACATGTACGTAGTACATAATTGACAAAAGTGTGTAGAATGTGGCAAGGTGGCTTAGTGGTTAGAGCAACAGATTCCAAAGTAAACGTGCCCAGGTTCGAGCACTGTACGCGGAAAATTCTGCACAGTGCGTAATTAGTTCTTAATAAGGACGAAACCGGTCACCTGGATCAGTTAACTATTCAACGCTGTACGATGCTTCGTTTATACTGACAAATGTATGTACATAAATGGCCATTTGTTTATATCAAGATCGCAAACTTGATTATCGGAATTGCTATCACCGCGTGCGCAACCAATATTCTTTAAATACTAATAAAAATTCAACATATTAACAGAAAGTAATGTTATTTATGGCTTACCTATCACACATTTTGTCATAGGTGCTACAACGCTGCTGAGAGAGTGACACTCTGCCATTGTTTTTTTGATGACCGCGGCCGAAGACAGCATACCGCAACTTACCTGAAAAGGAGCTCCAGAGAGAAAACCTGGAAGTTTTGCGTTGACAATACTGATCATGACTAGTACGGGAGCTGCCGCGCTCCACGCCTGTCGTAGCATTACGCGAGTAACCATTTCCAGAAGAACCGCTACCAACTTCAAACTCCCTACCTCCACCTGAGAAATAATTGGTTCTGCACTGCTGTCTATAACCCGAAGAAGTAGACACTCCACCTCGATTATGAATACCACCGGTGCCACTAGCACCAGGCCTTCCCGATCGACGGGACGTCAGATAACCACTTTGTTGGTGATATTGATCTTCATGGTTGTTTGAAACATTTTGGTTGAAGTCGGCCGCATTTGTCACACCATGTAGTTTGCCAGGAAAAATCGGCGCTTCGGGCAAACTTGGTCTGCGAGGGTCCTTCAAGTAGTTGTTAAAGAAAATTGCGTTATCTTTTCGTGCAGCCTCTAACTTATCCACGTATTTGTTAAGAATATGTTTGCGAACAAATATTGGCTCGCGAAACTTCTTGTCGGACAACGGGCACACCCAAATTACCTTGAAACTAAATAAACCGAAAATACGATAGAATTAATATAACAGTGCATAAAATATAATTAGATGCAGGTCATTTAGAAATTAAGAAAAAATGGCAAAACGAGCGTTCTTCTAGGAAAGCTTAAAAGCGCATAGATTTACCAAAGCCAAAATCATAGGAATAACTCGACGGCGACCTGGCGCAATTAGTCATGTATAAACCTTATGATGAAATTATTCTAATCCTAAAATTTCAAAAAATAACATTAATATGAAATTAAATTGAGTCTCTCGAGCAGTTTATTCTCAAGGAGCCTGGTACCATATTAACAGAAACACATTAAGCGTTTTCTTTATTGACTATTCGACTAGCGACAAACACTTCAAGATTCACCGCGTAGGATGACGAGAACTTTGTTCATTACATAAAGAGAAACGTCAAAATTATAATTATACTTTTAATTTCCAAGATCACGGTTAAATTAAAACGCCAAATACGATAATTTTAAACCGAGCTAAATATTTTTTTCGACAAAAAATTCCGAAATGTTAGGAATAGTTCCAGACATTAGGAATACTTCGGTGTTTGCGAATAGCACACATTATCTTATTCAATCGTCTTCCATTTAGTTGAACTTCACGCTACGCCTGAAATTTCATTCCACGGCCATTGTTCAAGAGTTTCAGTGGACCACACTGTAACTAACAGATTACGGTATCAATCGCACTTTTATTTGAACCTTTTTGTACGATGTTTATGGTAATAATGATATCATTTGTGTAGCCTCGTTTAGATCAATTTCTTACCTGTCTGGTTGCATGTTTGTAGATTGTGGTTTCATGGATTATCCTGTTTGGCCTGACTCAAGTTTAAAATTGCCTATGTGATTCGTGGCCATTGCAAACTAGTTCCTGCTAATAGACCGTATTTTTCCATTTTAAAGAAAGTCTTTAATATTTGCCAAACTGCTGAGGACGGTTATCAAATAAAAAACTACTTTTCATAGCCTTAATATGCATCCCCGATCACGGATTCTAAAATTATGAATCAAGGCAAAATTACATTTCCCCATCTAAGAGGCATTTTTATTTCTACATTAATAGAACTTAACCTTGAGTTATCATCAGTTTTTCCGAGGTACTAATATTATGTGCGAACCATGTCCATTAGATTAATTTAACTGCAATTGCTTGCTGTTTTATTTTCAACACAGTCTATCAAACGTAATTTTATATTAGAGCAGAGTGCAAACCTATATCTTTTTATAGATAATCACAAACACAGGTGATGAATGACTTGTTATAGAGTGTGCTGACATGAAACAAGCATTTACGGTGTCTTATTTATCGAGCGTTTCATCACATGCACAACATAACTTTACTCACAAAATTTAATAAATCACAGGAAGTATATTTTTGATATATATATATATATATATATATATATATATATATATATATGATTTTGGAATGGAACCTTAAAAAAATTCATTGTATTCTTTCCATGTGCAAAAATGAACATACGAAGATTTATAGACAAACGAAAATGAACCGGATTTATGCAAGCAAAAGAAGCATGTTCAGGCATTGAGCTTGAACTGGAGGTGACGCACGCAATTGATTGGTTGTTCCCATATATCACAATCTCTTCAAGTTTAGATTTTCTATCTTGTTTTTCCTTTCAATTTATATATAAAGAGATGTTTATTTGTAGATACTTGAGAAGAAAATGAGAAAGAAATGTATCTAATAAAAGTTCTGTTTATTTTAACAAATGTAAAGCGTAACATATATATATATATATATATATATATATATATATATATATATATATATATATCACTTGCCTTTTAATCGGAAGGAATTTATCTTCTAACACCCGCTAAATATAATCTAATTCAATGCTACTGTCAACCTTTGAGACAAATGATAGAGTAACTTCAGAATAAATGCCAAAACATTGACAACAAGTGAAGAAGCATAAATTTCGCAATTGCGAGTTATTCGTCAATCAGTTTTCATTGCCATGCTTCAAGTAATATGTCAGATTTTTTCTTTAAATAGATATCAATACAATATCCTGGTTTCTGACGTGTAGCACAATATAGTTAACACCATTTATTGACGTAAAATTAACGTGCGGTTTCATAGAAGGCACAATGTTGACATTCATTTCAAGAAAATAAAAGGTAGGAAGCCACGGTCGATGAGTTGAATACTCGTTATTATAATATATTTTAATTTAGATATACTTACGGGTCTTTCTTTCTCGGCCGTTTATGAGTATTAGCCTCAATGAAGTCTTCAGCTGCTTTTTCTGGATCACGTTTGCCAAGCTCTATCATTTCCTCTTCTGTGAGATCCTTCGTAGTCTCCAACAGCGGCGCCATTTTGTCGGTGAAGAACTAAAATAAAAAGGGTTGCAGATTGCGAGATAGCGTGAATGAAAGTCCAAGAATTATTGCCAGTTAATATATGACCAAAAAGAATCTTCCGTGCCAGTTTGCTAATGCTAATTTGCCCAAAAGGAAATCGTTCTAGAACAAAATGGTAAACAAGAAATCGAAGTCCAAATTTCCAACTACGAAAATGATACTAATATAAACCAAATGCTAAATTGTTGGTGTTTTCTGATCCCAGAAATTGAATATCGACATGTTTCGTTAAATGAAAATTTACTTTAAATACATCAATAACCCATGATCACAAGACATGTAATGCATTACCTTTGCTCTATTTATGATTACATTTTATACTTTACTTTAATCGACGACAACTGGCGCACTTGCGGGTCTTGAATCGCTCCACAGATTAAGATTAATATTTAATTCATCATTCAGTCCTGTGCACGCATGATAGTTCTAAGTCTTCTTAATTTTGGGTAGCACTAAGCGGGCAAATCAAAATTACATTTGCAAACGCATAATGCATGAACACAACCTAATTATAGTGCAATGGGAGGTAAGTGCGGATGTAGAAATTAGCCATGAATCCACGCACAGAAAGTGGACAAAAGGTAAATATATCTCCAAAAGCTGCAGAGAGCTACACCAACTGTCACCAAATCATCAATTAGAGAGAATGCTCCAAAGCGTTTCAGTTAACTGACAACTAAATTTATAAGTATGCATTAGCTGTTGCGAACCTAGTAACAAATTAGTTCAGTTGTGACCAGAAGGATAAACCAAAGGCAGCATGAACGGAAAGTATAATCTCATGCACATTCGTTTCGTGCTTACTGGCGACTCATCAGTAGGAGCCGGTATTACGCCCTTTAACCAATATATATTTGGGTGAGGAATGTGGGATAATAGGACGGTACAATCTCCTATATAACTGTTATAAATTGAATTCAGTGATAATATCCTTAACATTAACTGTGATAACTGCTATCAACCAAGGCCAGAGTGTATGGAATTACTGAAGTAACAGGTGTTCAGAAATAGTTGCGATTTTCAATTTCGGTGAAATATAGCATACATTGATATCCATCATGTTGCTACCATGTACCGACACGGAAACCATAGTGATAGCACTGTGTACTTTTCGGTACCATAATGTAGGTATCGTTTACTGACACAATTGCCATAGTGTTAGTATCCTTTACAGACTCGGTATATATATATATATATATATATTATATAGAGTGAGTTAGCATTGAAGTCGCATTTTCGAGACTACTGCAGGTTTACGCATTCGTCTAGGAGATTGTACCGTCCTAATATCACACATTCCTAAACCAAATATATAGTGGTTAAAGGGCGTAATACCGGCTCCTTCTGATGACTCGCCAGTAAGCACGAAACGAATGTGCATGAGATTATACTTTCCGTTCATGCTGTCTTTGGTTTATCTTTCTTGTCACAACTGAACTAATTTGTTACTAGGTTGGCAACACCTCATACATACTTGCATATATTTTAGTACTCCGTAACTAACAGTATTTAACTAAATTTAAAATACTAGTCAATCCGATTTCGGACAAGATAAACACTTCGTGCATATAAGAGAGAAATCCACCCTGATCCAAATTAGTTTTTTATGATACACAATCACGTTTCGGATGGACTAGAGCTTGCAGTCATCTGACTGACAACTTTCATAGATAAGAGCAAAAGAATGGAATAAATGCCGCCTTAAATGAATCAGACCAAAGTTCTGACAACAAATTATCTGGTTAAAGCGCAATGTGAGGACCAAATTTAAATGCAACGAGAACTAATAAGATTTAGAACCCAAAACATCTCTTAAAAAGTGATAAGTACGAAATTAGCTTTAATATTGTGCCTAATGGAATTGACCGTTAAGTAAGCCAGTTATTGTGTATGGTGACTATAGTTCTATTGTAAAAATAAATTTTGACAGTATAGTTCATGACTAACACTGGCTGTATTCCACTAAGTTTGCTTCTGCAAGATATTACAATGGCCTAGGGCGGCCATTTTCTTCAGTTCTCTTAACTTCACCAGTTTCAATAAACAAACTAATGCAGCAAGGTTTTGATGATGAGAGAACCAGGGAAGATGGCCGCCAAAGGCTTATGCGCACATAATTTATACATAAACGCATACAAACAAACCCATACAAACGTACATACAAACATGCATTTATGCATACATACATACAAGCATACATAAACATATAAAACATACATACATACAAACATGGATACTGGTATACACACATACATAACTACATGCATACAAACAAACACACATATATACATACATGGATAAATACATTTATACGTACATAAGTACATACATGCATGCATAAATGCATACCTATATATATATATATATATATCTATATCTCTATCTATCTATCTATATATATATATACACGTACATACATACATACATAAATACATACATGCATACATACACATCATCGCATACAGCAATACAACAATGCAACAGCGTTTAATAACTGATGGCAATACTCACCTAGGTAACGCACATATACGAAGCAATCTAGACCCTACCCAACTCAACTTAGGTCAAGTTAATTTCAGCAAGATAACATGGAAAATTCAGTTATTTTGTGGCTTTTGCTGTAGTGCTTCATAAACGAAATGATGTCTTGCAGTTAACACAGCCGAACTAAGAAAAGAAAGTTACGTTGATTCTACTCGAAATCTTCAACATGTTCGTCACTGAGCTCCATTCTATACCATGTAGTACAGGGCTTCCAACCAATAAATCATGCGCAAGTGAATTTTCCCTGGTAGAGAACAAACCGGATTCCGACCAGGATTAGGTTGTATAGATAATTATATGAACACAAGACAAGTATTTAAGCAATAAATGTTTATTTCCATCTGATTAAACCAGTCTTTCTAGATATCAAGAATGCAATTGACGCAATACATCGCAATTTTCTACTTTTTTCAAATTATACATGTTATCTACACAAACGTTTAGAGGCGCATTAAGGCATACAATGAATTTTTGGACAACTTTACTACTAGCAGCTGTGCCCCCTTTCGTTTTAGTTTGTTAAAGTTTTTATTGTTAACTTTACTTTTCCATACGCTCAGGATTGTGCACCGTAATTGTCCCCGGAGGTACATTAATCAACATTGATCATGCAGACAAAACTATTTTATTAGACGAAAACAGAAATTCTGTACAGGCCACAGTGAATAAATTAGCAGCCGTCATGCCGTCTCCCGACATGAAAATCGCCACCACAAAATTTAATTTATTTTCTTAGGACCATCTATAACATACATCAATTTTGCGGCTTCAAGGTAGAGACTGGGACGTAGTTGACAGGTTAATATTTAAATCGCGATAGCTAGAGTAGCATTCTCAAACCTTTTCATTTATTGTGAAACGCGAATTTCACTCTGCCAGAAAAATAAATATTACCAGATACAAGAACCGATTCTTTCTCATTTTCTTCTCATTTATCTACAAATGAACATCCACAGCAGTAAAGATGCTAAAGAATATCGTCGACCACGTCCAGTAAGGCCCACACTAGACTCAGCTAAAATTGCCGGTTCTCGACAGCAAGATAAACATACATACAAAAACAAAAGAAGAGTTATCTACTGAAGGACCATACACAAAAGAGCATATGCTTATAATGAATAAATCAATATTGCTCGTTTTGGAAAACTATTTCGCTCCATGCCCTCATATTTTATGAATTCAGATTTCTTTCTATTACCCTTGGTACGACACGGGAGACTATATTCATACGCATATATATATATATATATATATATATATGCTGGTTAAGATATATATATGTATATATATATATGGTAGGAAAATATATATAAAGATCGAGAGATACAAACAAACCTTTATATAGTTGTTCACCTCACGAATTGAAAAGACCAAACCATCATTAGTTAATTGCCTGCCAACATCCCTGTACTTTGACTGCACAGCATCTTTAATCGTGGGCGGATTTAGTCCGCGATCGCCACGAGCATGCAAAATGCCACATCGATGAGGCATGGAGTCCTCAAGCGGGTAGACACTAGCCGAATAAAAATCTACCGAATGGACTATACGCAAGTAAAGTATGAGTCGATCCAATACTCTGGCTAGATCCGGATCAGTCTCAAAGATGACAGTCGTTTGAGTGTTCTGGTGGCTCGATTCACTTGTTTCATTAGCATTTCTCGTTGCTGATCCATTACCTTGAACGTTTGTGATGTTTTTAACCATCAGGTCTTCGCTATTCTCAACTGCATCATCATCAGTACCGTCTTCCTGTGTAATTCCTGTTTTACCTTAAAAAATAAGAACAAAATAATTTCAAAACAATGGAGTATTGCAGCTAGAAAAAATTGGATGTCTAGCTAAACCCGTGTACAGCAGTTCAGGTGCCCAGCTGACTCAACAATTGATTGGTCCATAATTTTCATGTAACTTTTATTCATTTTATTTAACCGCCCACTGTTTTCCTATTTATCTTTGGTTTTGTCTTTATTTTGGTGCTCATTGATTAAACTCGAATACAACCAACTCAGTAATATTGCTTCGTGGGTTACTGAGTAAATGTAGATTTGAGCATCTTTTTGAATGTCAAATTATAAGTGACATAAATATCAATTAGATTTTATTATTCGAACATTGTACTGTAAGTATATAGTGTGTGTACTTATATTCAATCGATTCCTTAAGATAGGCGTAGATAAAATGATTTGCGTCGAAACTCTGTAATATTCTTGATTGATCTTTGCATTCATATTAAGATTGGAATTGTTTTTTGTTGAACTGTTCATTGAATTATTTTATGAAGAATTGTACAGTTAGGCCATGAAAGCAAACAGAGTTTTCATAAATTCACTCCCTAAATCCTATTATTAAAGACGTTAGTTTTTGGCTGGACGTCTCACCGGAACAGAAAGGTCGTGCTAACTGGATTCAGTTGATTGTACCATCGCTAGAAAATGCGTCTGCAGTATAGAAATCAGATTATAAATGCGTCGGCTACAGGATGATGGAGCAGTTTGTGGTGGTTCAATAGGCGTTAACCACTACAGAAAGCAATTGCACAAGATAGGCGCTTAGCAATGACTTACCTCATCAGAGAGAAAATAAATACAATATGTATTATTAGAAATGTAAGCTTTACATAAAATTACCAACTTCAATTACTATTTAATACTGGTTAAATAATTTCAGTTTGACTGCTCACTAACACCAGGCTTTCACAAAAATTTAGATTATCTACAGACTGTCGGCAGGCCGGATCAATTCTGCTACTACCGTAGAGTCCCCAATATGCACACAATCTGGTCAGATTTATTAATTATATTTTTCCTTAAATGAATTACACTTTTTATAACAGCAGATATATGTATGTATGCATATATATATAATATATTTCCGTTGAGTATGACAAAGTATAATTTTGGGTAAAATTGGAACGTAAAATTTTACATTATCTTTTATAAATATATAAGAAAGTTAAAGATACAATTCGTTTATAATAAGACAAAACTATTTGCAAGTTATTTTTATATACCAAAAGAAACAAACAATACAAAATAAATAAAGCTGTATCAACAAACTTACTGTTTGATAGAGGCTTCTCCTCAGCCACTTCTTCGTCGACTAAATAATCTGCTATACCATCTAGGAGAGGATTCGCCGAAGTAGCAGGTTCTGTCATTCCAGGAATAGAGATAGTTTGTGAAGTATACAGGCTGTCATTCCAGAGACCCATCTTGGCATCCAGCTTAAGGGTGAGACGCGCTGCTAATATGAGGTCATTGCGCATTACCAGCCTATGTCGTGTCAAAGGAGTTAGTGGGCGAATACGGTGCACCAAATCTCGATTGACTGTCGCGTGAAGGTCTAGGTGGGTCAGATTTGTGCCGGAAGTAACCGAGTGGCTTCCACCAGGACTAAGAATGCCAGCCAGTTTCTCACGAATAGACTGCAAGACAGACGCCTGAATCTGATTTCCGTCTGAATTGGTGTTTGAATATAAGTTAGTAGGACATTTTAAGATTAATCGAAGTATGTTTTAAAATACTTTAAGCAATGCACAAAAGTTTATACTTTAAAGACTGCGTTATTTGTACACAGATTACCCTGCAGTGGCTTTCATACGATGATGAACTTGTGGCACAATTTATGCACCAGCCGCAGTCCTCAACAACCAGTTTTAAAAACTCTCTTTCTCTTTGTCTCTTTCACTATATTTCCCTTCCTCTCCCTCTATCTGAATTTTAGTCAAAAATATTTCAGGCCTGAGCACTTGCGAGGCATTTGAAGCCTTCTTCGAAACCATTCCAATATTAATGGGATAACTCCGAGGAATGGGACCCATTACCCTACGGTTATCATCTTCTGTGCTAACATAAACTATATGCAGATTAGTAAAGTGAACAGTAGCTGGTGAGGCTACTACCTGGATGTTCTTCGTGGTCTAGAAAAACAGTTTTAAATTTATAGTCATTTTCCCTAATGGACACAAATAAGCCCCACTAGGCTGGAAACGGTTCTTCGTTTACATTTTCATGGTTTTAGAACTGGCTGTAAATTTCGGTTTTTATGTATGCCGATATATTTTTAAATGATAAAATATAGTTCAGCTGATTGGTAATTTAAAAAATAGCACATGAAATGAAATCATGCAGACCTTCAGTCATAATCAGAACTATTTTGATTGTATGGATGAACTGTACCAAAACATGCTTCCATTACTCATATCTGGACACCACGTTGTACTAAATTCAAATATGTTTTGGCCGCCTAAGCATTCATTCGTTGAGTGTGAACAATTTCTTGCTTCTGCAGAACTTGTCATCCGCATTATTTCCTATGTGACATTTAAACAATAAATGCGCATTTGGCTTTATATGACACTATAAATTTAAATATAATCATCGTCTCTCAGCTACATGCATAATAAAAACCTGTCGATCAGTAGTGTATCTCCTAATACGTTATGGCTCTTGGCAAACAATATCCCAAATCAAAAAGAACTTGAACGTCGGTAAAAATAACTGCACAAACGGTAGTTAATCATTGCCATTTTTTTCAGAAGACTAGTACCCTAACGAAATATGCTTGAAAATATTTAAGGACGAATGATTCAGGATTTAGTTACACATCCTACTATGAGCCGCGGAATCATGAAAGATGATAACTATGGAATCTCATTAAAAACTTTTTGACCAGATACATCAATAAAGTGCATTATTATCGATGGCAAATTGCCTGTGAGACACTGATATATGAAACTAGGTAAAATAAACAAATGTTAAGCCAATTTGCCTACCCTGAGAAGATTGACTATTGCTTTGCAAAGAGGCCACTCCTGCTGCTGTAACACTCGAATTCAAAGCCCAGCACACCTGCTTGATGTTCGTGTCAGGCGAGAATGTTGCCCAAGCATATCGTATAAACCGCCGTTCAGGCACCGGATCCCCCATAGCCAGACGCATAAAGCCTGGATGACTGGCACATAGCTATGAAACACAGTAATGGAAATCAATAGATAAAGAACTATTACGGAAAGGAATAGTAATAATAAGATTGATCAAAGGATATAAAGTTCAATTCTCAAATGAAATTTTTATTAAAATTGGCCTACCTCTGTCAATTCATCTCGCTTAATGCTTGGTGGCAAGGCTCGGAAGAAAATTGATGTAGTTTTGTGCAGATTTCTTCTTATTTGATTTTTCTCTATGATATCTCCAGCCAGCGTCAGTGGCTCCTCGTTAGCATGCAATGTCCCGCGCTCGTTGCCACGGTCATTTGCACTAATTGTCTAAACTCATAC
>JAQBSW010003439.1:0-83188 GCA_029291075.1 Eudiplozoon nipponicum | reverse complement strand
AAGTGTACAGCAGTGTAGCATCATCTTTGACAAGCTGATACTTTTTAATGATTGATTAAACAACATTAGCTTAGTAATCTCAAATAGAGCCACCTAATTTACTCCAAAAACTGTAAGCTCTTCGTGTGAGCACGTAAGTGGCTCCTAGCCATAATAATACCTGGCCAGACGACTGGCGGGCCACGCCTATTTAATTCGGGAACGTTATAATTAACCTTTCCGGTCCCGAATAAATAAAGATAGGCTGAGGATAAGCATTCCGTTTCCCCAGATGCAAATTTATGAAAATAATCAAAATGATGATGTTGGCGATCTTGATGATGCATGTAAAGGCTTTGCTTTTCTTCAGTAAGCAGTAAATATAAATCGATTAAAAAATATCTCGTTGTAAAAATTGGTCAAAATCAACATTTTTAAAAGACGACCGAATGCACTGCAGTAAAAAAGGTAAATAGTGGGTGTAAAATTTAGGCTAAAGCAGAGCATATAACTTTTGTAAAGAATCGCATATTTTAAACAAAAGAAACAAAGCAAAAGGAAAACATTATCGTAATTTGATATGAAAACGTAAAATAGGAAATAGGATAACATTTATTTAAGCTGGTGATAACTTCAAAATGCTGCTAGAAGTAAAGCGAGAAACCAAATGAAAGATGCCGTCAATATTTTTTACTTTACCCACACTATTCCACGAGCGACATTTAATAAGGAGACCTTTTGACGTTTAGAATAAAAATATTTCTTAGGTTCTAGTCCATTCGCGTTCATTTCACCAAAGTCAACTGTTGATGAAGTTGTCTTTCCAGTAGCCAATGACTCAGTACATGCTTGACACTCTGTTGGCAAACCCTACAATAAGACAGCATCCATGAAAAAAGTAACAGTTTATTATCTATCACAAGGATTATTTTAATCACAATATACAACAAAATATCCCCTTTCAAAAAATTATGCTTTACTGCCAAATAAACTCTTAAATATCTGTGATCAGAAATGCAAAATTAAAAAATTACGGTGGAACCACTACTACTACTACTACTACTACTACTACTACTACTACTACTACTACTACTACTACTACTACTAATACTACTACTACTACTACTACTACTACTACTACTACTACTACTACTACTACTACTACTACTACTACTACTACTACTACTACTACTGCTGCTGCTGCTGCTACTGCTACTACTACTACTGCTACTGCTACTACTACTACTACTACTACTACTACTGCTAATAATAATACTAATAATAATAATAATACCACTACCACTACCACTACCATCACCAATACTACTCACTACTACTACTACTACTACTACTACTACTAATTACTACTACTGCTCACTACTCAATAGTACCACTACTCACTACTAGTACTACTACTCAGCTAGCAGTACCACTACCACTACTACCAATACTAATAATAATAATAATAATAATAATACTAATAATAATAATAATAATAAAAATAAATTCTACTACTACCACTAATTTCTTTTACTACTACTACTACTGCTGTTGTTACAAGTTACTGCTGCTACTGCTATTAATTACTCACTACTACTACTACTACTACTACTACTACTACTACTACTACTACTAATACAACTACCACTACACAGCATTACACTGGCATGATACATTGATGTTTCAGTACCATATAAAAAGTTAATTTATAGCTGTGTGTGGGCTAGAAATTAACACTAGGCCGCCTATTTCTCATGGGGTTTGAAATTGTGTTAGTTTAAAATCCCGTTATTTGCCTGCCGCAGGTGGGAATCTATAGAAGCCCTTCAGCGCCACAAGTTTAGCACACGTTATAAAAGTGCACAAGCCATTGCACTTAATGTTGGATTCAGTCTGCAATGGTGGCGTTAAACCTAGCTCAGATGGAAAAGCCTGAATGCACACCATTGTGAGACAAGATCACAAATAACCGACAAACAACAGGTTCCGATCCAAAAAAAAACCCAAGTATCTCATTGTCTCACGCCATAACACCAACTCACCTTTCTTTAAATCAAGTTGGCGCGCTTAAAGTGAACACCAATCCTAATGTACTTAACCTATCGTCGAACAACATAAGTACACTACTGCCAGTCGCACACGCTCATGCGCTTCGACTTTCCATGATCGTCATCAGAGTACGACGGCATAGAAATTGAGCAGCCGACATTTCCAGTCAAGTACAATGTATGCAAGACTGCCAGAGGTGAGAGCCACATGTCTAAATTTGATTTTTATATACCTGCAATGTGATTTGATCCTCGCTAGTCAGTTTGCTGTCGTACTTTGATGATGAATATGTAAGGTCGAAACGTGTCAGTGTGTTTGATTTTACCACCACCCGCACAATCAAGTATCGTTTAATTGGATTACTAAGTCACCTTGTAGCGAATTCGGCCCAGACTACCAAAAACATACCAACTTTCGTCATGCTGCCTTTCGGTGAAGCCTTACTATAAGTTAACAAGAATTTGGCGTTTAGATTGAACATTCAGCCATCGTTTTCTGAGAAGCATGGCGTATATAGATAATCAGTAGCTGAGAAAAGCATAGCTGACGTTATTAGACGTATGTTTGGATTTGTCAATAAGTGCTGTTGTTAGACTAGTAAATACGGCCTCACGAATTTCGCTGGATTGCTCACAATGATTCACACCAGCACAATTGTCACAGCTAGCATGGTGATAATGATGATTATGATGATGATGAATTCTGCCAAGAAGCAGGACAATGAAGACAGCAATAACCCAATCATAGGCTTGCAGCAATATTGTCAGTACCACATTTCGCAGTTTTAAGCAAAGCACTGTGAAAACGAAAATCAGTTTGCAAATTTGCATTCACACCAACCTCATATTTGTAATCGATCATAAAGTTTTTCCAATCGTCCTACATCAAGGGTACTAACTCACGTAGACATTCTTTAGCCAGTATCATTTACAACAAAATTTCAAATCCACAAGCTTCATTTGTAGACCATATTTACTCTCATTTGTGCAATAAAGTACGGATTAAATAACCACCATGTGTTGCGACGGATGCAACAGATTGACGATTGTCAATTCGGTGAATGTGCGCAGCGGATATTGCAGTCAAACGAAGATGGTGAAATAGGAATAAAATTTGGTCAAGAAACCAGGTTGAGCAACGGCTTAAAAAGTGGAATTAGTGTTCATTTTAAGTACGCAACCAGGATTTAGATCACAGTTTTGTTATAGGTTCAAAATTTTTAGATTTAATCGAGCCAAATGGACAAAATAGTCCGGTCAAATACAACGCGTAGAAGACGATAAATAGCAGTTCAGTTATTCAAATTTTCATAATTTAGATAAATACTCAACTCTTATCTCAAGTGCTGGCCAAATCAGTTTCAAAATTCGGTACAGAAAATTAGTCGAAATTTCAAGTCAGCAGCATTGACGAAGAACTACTTAATTTTATATTTGTTTTGGGGTTAAGCTTATGTAATAAACACCCTTTCTCCATTTTAAACCAACTAGAACCACTGACGCGTCCCAATCGCTTAGGATTAGTTGTCAAGGGTTTTCGTTTACTGGTATTTATAAATCGCATTGTATGAGAAAACCAATGTACATCAAAAACTCGTGATAGCCCATCAATAAATTTCAACATTATAGCAAACATCGAAAAATGTATTCTTCGTAGATGATCGTCGAATCCATGGTTATCATCAGATCACGACAGCAAACTGACTAACGATAATCATACCGCAATGCAGATCTAATGAAATTCTAGCAGCCTGGCAATAAGTGTACTTATATAACAGTTAAATACTGCTTGTTGCGGAGAACTAATATATATGCAATTATTTATTAGGTGTTGCGCAACTAGTAACAAATTAGTTCAATTATGACCAGAAGGATAAAACAAAGACAACATGAACGGAAAGTATAATCTCTTGCACATTCGTTTCGTGCTTACTTGCGACTCATCAGTAGGAGCAAGTTTTACGTCCTTTAATCACTATATATTTGGTTGAGGAATGTGGGAGAAAAGGACGGCTCCTACTGATGAGTCGCCAGTAAGCACGAAACGAATGTGCATGAGATTATACTTTCTGTTCATGCTGCCTTTGGTTTATCCTTCTGGTCACAATTGAACTAATTTGTTACTAGGTTCGCAACACCTAATACATAACTGAATAAGTGCACTTGAATAGAATGCCAGCTGTAAAATTTCTATGTAATCATGGGCAAAACTTTTTCAAGCATTAGCCAAATTAATATGAATTAGTCAATAAAGGAGGCATTGATCACGCGTGTGCAAACAATTATTTAGTGTTTAATTCAATTCAATTTTAACCAACCATGTACGATTTATACAAAATTAAAAGGAGGTTATATCCGCGTTTCTGATGTTTTTACATTATTACGTGCCTGTTGATTTGATTCCCTTGAGGAAGATCAAAACACGTTAGAGCGTGCAATTGATGTTAATTGTAGCACTAAAATACATGTGAATGGTGCTTATTCTAAGTTAGCAAACTTTACTTTAATTGTAGTATTTAGTTTTAATAGAGTGATTTTTCTGGCTCCCACTGGCGAACAAATAAAAATACCAAGCTTTTTATTAAATGCGATCGAAATATTTATTTTGGATGACTTCAATATATCATCCTGGTTGGATTTGTTGTTAGCTGGGCTAATCTGTAAGCCCATTAACTTTCAGTTTGTTTATTGGAAAAACAGCTGTTAACACAATTGAATAGAAAAACACGGAAAACACATTCAAATAATTTCTCAGCAAATTAAAACAGAAAACATTTATAAAATTTAAATTATGGCAGGTTGTTAGAGAACTTTATCACATGGTGCTACGAGTAAGTCGGCTATATAACAGGAAAAAAATTAATTGTTCTCCTCCGGCTTTGACGGCGTCCCAGACGAAATGATAGCCGCAGTTATGTTACTCGTGGCGCGTTCAACCGCCCGATTGTTTCGCTGAGCCGCCAACTCATGAGCGGTTGCTTCCAGCTTTCCTCTACATTCTGTACGCATTTTTTTTAAATTTCGAACATGATCTTAAGCAAATAAAGCACGATGGAGAGCATTTTTAAGACGTTATTATCGATTCAATAGTTTCAAAATCGTCGAAAACAACGAAAAACAATATCAATATAAGTTAATCAGAAAGAGATTATTTTGTTTAGAAAACAAGCATGCAAATGGTGGAATCCCCTCTAATTAAAAATAGTCATTTAAAGTATGTGGGTACTCTGCTTTAATGTGGGCTCATAAAAACCTACGACTATAACTCAGAATATACCACATCTCTCCATCTGTCTCTCTTTCCCACTAGATTCAGTCAGATATGCTTCCCATCCGAGAATTTCTCAGGTTCTGAGATGTCTGAAAATGACGTTGGAACAAGATTTTCCATTGTACTTTTTCCTAATTTTCGAGACCGAATTTCCCGTCTCATCTTCAGGGTTGACACAATACGCACAGAAATAAAATACAACTTGTGGCAAATGTCTTGTTCCAACGTCATTTTCAGACAATCAGCTGATGGAAGACTTAAAAAAGAAAGGACAAGTGAGAACCCATCAATCAAGGCCAATAATCAGAGCACCTGAAATGATCAACATTCAAGATTTTACCGACCTAAGAGTGCTATCAATTGTCCCGCACAAGAAATATGCGATCAAATCCACAACAATAAGAACAGCGCCGTGCAAAGAGATACGTTTAAATAATACGAAGATGTCGTTTTATGGAGGGATAAATAAAAATCTAAAACTTTGTTGCATTTCAGATTTAAACTAGTCTAGTTACTGAATCAGCTTATTAATTGTAATTTGACGCCTCTCCTTCCTGAAGACATGTCCTTAAAGTGCAACCACCGGATTATTCGTTTGCATAATTCATTAACAATCCACGCTGTTTGTCACAGCCTTCATAAAAATCAGGTGCAATGCGCACTATAAACGTGTATTTGCACATTTATACATTTAGCTGTTTTCCCAAAGATAGGATGGCTCAAGTTGGGCTTCGAATGATATGTATCATCTTTAGACGTCATCGTGCTTGCTTTTTCTGCTAGTAGGAACAGAGTTTGCAGACATCTGTACATCCGATTTTAGCATCATGCGTCATTTGCTTAATAAGTGGCCAGATTACTTCCATTCAATTCCACCAATGCAAATAGTAATTTTAACGAATCGTAAAAATGCGACCCGTCAGTTGCCCGGTCAGATATATCTATGGCCTGCAGCCCTCTATCTCGTTAATATTGCATAAAACGTTTGACTGTCTAACGCCTCTCGCGAGGAGTTAAGGTTAGTAGGAATGCACAAAACGTAGCATTCGAAATTGCAAACTATAGTGTTAGTGCCGCATAATTCTGAAATCAGTAACTGTCTCGGTTTTACAGCCTTATTCGTGATGTAAACAAACTAGGCGACTTCTTTCAGGTGGAGATGCATAGCTTAGATTGGAGTTTCCGTCTCTGAAATGTTCTGTCACAAAATTCATCTGCCTCGACCATCTGGTTTTCTCTAATTTCATCCAAAGGGAAGAGCTACCTCGAGTAGCCCATTTTGCCATGATATCTGATAACAAGTCGAGTTTAAACGAACATTGCTGGGATTGATATTTATTCCAAGATCGCAAACTCGATTTACTAGCATTTTGCACTGAGTTTCCTATTTAAATTATTGCATAAGCCAAAAATGCAGTTCAATTAGAACTTAACAATAGTGTTCTAAAAAAAACATTGGGTAGACAGTCTGTATTCTTTGAAAAATTGGATACACAAACTTAAATGAACTTGCTTAAATTTGTCAATTAGGGAAAAGAATAACCGATAAATTTAAAAGCAGATGGTACAATACATAGGCTGAGTTGGCGAGCTAGAACTTTCGATCAAATAGCAACGCGGACAAGCGCCAACTAGAAGTGAAGTCGGACCAAAAGCCACATGTTCGTATGCCATGTCCATGCAATTTGTCGTTTCCATGTTGTATGGCATGCGCTGAATTATTCTGGATCAAATGGTTGACGGGCCGATTCTCGGGGACTGCAAATCTGACAAATAATGTGTACATCTTTCGGTTTTTCTCTTGCTTCGTAAAACGCAATGAATAAAAGTGTGACCAAGGTGCCCGGAGAATGTCACCAAAAGATGGGAAGTGAAATATTTTCAGTGCTGGTTTTCTTTTTGGCATAAACAGATAATTAATTTCAGAATGATAACAGAATATTTGAAGCCAACTATAAATAGAAAGAACCAAATAGTTATATTAAACTCGTCATCGATTATCCTTTACCATTACCATAAATACAGCAGTTTTGTACCAAAATTATCTGACTAAGCAATGTTAACAATTGAATGTGCTTTATAGAGATATATATATATATATATATATATATATATATATATTGCATAATTCCAAGGTACGATAATGTAAACACATGCATGTTCATAAAATTCTACACGCGCACAAACGATTAATAAAGTGATTTGTGTTTCTGAATTTTTCATATTATCGTGATTACGTGTATTGTATTGTAAACGGAAGTCTTTAAATTTGAAGCTAATGCTTCGCATTAGTGAAAATCTTAACACTAACTCAAACAATCAATGATTGCCGGGTGGTGGTTACAAATATTTCAGTCAAATTTGCAAGCTTGAAATAAACGTCAATCGCATTTTATTTAACCAGTCGTCAATAACATATCAAAACTACCGTTAGCCACATGTATTGATGCGTTTCGAACTTCCGTGGACATTGTCACAGCAAAACGGAAAACTGACTATCGAAGATCAAATCGCAATGCCTATATATAAGAAAAACAAAATTTTATATGTGGCTCTCACCTATAGTAGTCTCGCATACATTGTACTTGAATGGAAATGTTGGCTACACAATATCTATGCGATCACGAAAATTAACGTTTTGCACCTTTCGCTGCATATATATAGATAATAAAATTAAACGATCAATGATTGTGTGGGTGGTGATAAAAATTCTTTAAAATAAGTTTGCAAGCTTAAAGTAAACACAAATCCAATTTTATTTAACCAGTTGTCGTGTAACTGACGGTAGTTTTGCTATTTTGTCGGACGACTGGTTAACACTAATTTGTTGTTAATGTGATACTTGCCGATTGACCTGGACAGATCTGTACGTTAAAAAAGCAAACGTTCTTTTAGATTAGTGGCTACACGGGTGATGATAGCAATTTTTTAAATCAAGTTTGAGAGTTTTAGGTGATGATCAATCTCAATTTATTCAACCAGACATAAAAAACAAAAAATGCCGTGAGTAAAACGTAACGCTGCGTTTTGACATTTCAAGTTCATTATTAAAATACGACGTCAAACTGAACATCAGAAATGCGTTTCACTCCATAGTGGTATCACAAACATTGTACTCTAATGGATGTTTACCTGAAGGTCGTAAATATGATTTAACGACTTGTTAGAACCACCCGCGCACGCAATGATTTTGAAACATATACCTTATACGCATATTGCAAAAGCTGCAAAAGTGTTTCGATCGTGACTGCTTAGAAAATGTGCAGACGCAATTTAATATCAACTACAATGTATGAAACACTACTAGAAATGTGAGCCGCATAGATGATGTTCCATAATTTATATACGCATTGCGATTTGATTCTTCTTTAGTCAGTTGTCCGTCGTGCTCTAACATTGATCACGAAAAGTTGAAACGCATTAGTATGTAACTTACGGTAGTTTTCTTACGCTGTGCAACTGTTTGTGTACAAAGTGATAGGTGTTTATTCCAAGCTCGCAAACTTGATTTAAAGAATTGTTATCATCATCGTGAAATCAAAGATTGTTTAACTTTATAACACATATAAGTGTGATAAAATTGAAAAAAAGGCTGTTCCTGATGGTATTTCCATCGGAGTTCAGGGCCACCTATGTTATTTTTCATATGCAATATATGCATTGCGGTTTTATCCTCACGAGTCAGTTTGCCGTCGTAATCTGGTGATAAATATGGAAGTTCGAAACGCGTCAGTACGTGTGATAGACGGTAGTTTTGCAATGTTATTCGACTGGTTAGATACCAGGATGTCTTATAGTTAAACTATCATAGGTGGCTATTTCTAGGAGTCCTGAAAAGTCTCATTCAAATAAGCTCAGTTGTGCTACTGCTTTAACATTAATTTCGTCGAGTTATTAACATAAGCTAATATGTTAATTTTTTCCAAGCAATAAAATTAACATCTGATTCTCTTTGCCAAAGCACGCAAATCGATGCCGATTTATTAGGTTTCGTTCAAAGGAAGAAATAAAAAGTAAATTCGCATTTCGGAATTTGTTGGATACGGCATGCTGTCTACGCAGTTATACGACAAATAATGTACAATAAGTAACAATTATTCTTTTGGAATTCGAGCCTTGATAAAATTCATAGTACTCTTTCAATGTGCAAAAATGAAAACAAATTTTATCAGATACAAGAACAATTTATTACTTATAATCTTCTCAAATTTACACAAATGAACTCATCTTTATATATGTTGACATGTAAATTAATTAAACGAACATTGATTGCGCGGGTGGTGATAACAATTACTATAATCAAAGTTGCGGTCTTGATATGAATACCTGACCCATTAATTACTTACATATATCAGTATAAACTAAGAATTGTATAGTGTAGAAAAGGCAATTCATCCAGTAGACCGGTTTCGTCCTTATTGGGAACTCATCATGTACTGCCCAGGTTCGAGTCCTGTCCGCGGCAAATTCTGGCCAGTACATAATGAGTTCCCAATAAGAATGAAACCGGTCTACTGGATGAATTGTCTTTTCTACACTATACAATTCTTAGTTTATACTGACATATGTAAGTAATTAATGGGTCAGGTGTTTATATTAAGACCGCAACCTTGATTATAATAACGTAAATTAATTGTACACCCATTCAATTGCGTGCATTACCTCCGGTTCAATCTCAATGCCCGAAAATAATTTTTCTGCTTCCATAAATCCGGCTGCAGTCTATTTGTCCATAGAATTTCATATGTGGCTAACTCATTTCTGTTATTTTATTTAGTAATTATCTTAAATGCTACGTCTGTTGAATGGTGTGTTACGCAATTGCAGATGTTTATTCGCTATTTGATTTGAAACAGGCGTTTATGGTGCAATGCCTTTCTTTTGAATAGTTAGCCGTCCGATCGATCGGCCCACGTAAGACAATAGTCAACTTGTGCATGTATAATGTTAAATAATAACTGAGGTCAACATTAACGGTTGTTTCTCTTTAATTGATGGTAAGAGCAAATGTTTTGCATTGATTAACAAGCGAAGCTTAGCTGCATTAAATGTGCGTGTTAATTCCGCCGCATCTTTCTTCTTTGCTTTGTGGGAAACAGCTTCCTCTAGATATTGATTTTTAAGGTAAATCGCTATCTTTTGTAATTCTAAATTTTCTTGTTTCTTTTGATTTCTCCTTTTTAAAATTGACTATACCAATTTTCTAGGATAGGCATTAGACTTTAGACAGTTCTTTTCGTTATTATAATTGTCCCATTTTGAATCTGTACTTACCAATCTGTCAATTCTTGAAAAGCAGCCGCGAAATGTTGATAATTTTTATCCAAACGGCATGAAACTACTATAATGTAAATACTGTGCAGATCAGGTTGGTTTATGGTAATCATTTCTATTCAATTTACTAATAGCATCTTTCTTTAATAGTACATTTAATACAAGCAGACAATCATTGTTTTCATCCTCTGACATGATTTTTATAGGCTTTATTCAAACTTTGAAGCACTGTTCGTGACACTGACCTGTTTTTAAAGACAAGGAAAATAGTGTCAACATACCTTGTGTATTATGCACATTTAATTATCACTCTTTAAAGATTTGTTCTCAAGATCGCCTGGGAAAATCTCAGTTAACACTGGAGATAGGAGGCTCCCCATTGTCACACCATCAATATGTTTATGGATGCCTCTGTTAATACGAAACTGTAATTATTTTGTACATAGTAAAATAGGTTTGTTTAGAGTATTATCTTGCACTGGAGATGGTAATATGTTTTGGTCTACCGCTTGAATTATAATGTTAATGGTTTCTTCAATTGGAAAATTTGTAAACAAAGATGTAAAATTAAAGGCGCCATAACCATTTTGTAGCGTTTATATCTTGAATTATGATTGAAAAACCCCAAAGAATCTCAACCGAATATTTATCTCATATTTTGAGCGATGGTTCCAGTATACGGATTAACCATTTATCCAATACATGGAGCACAGGACTAACCTTTGATAATATTGGTCTCACAGGAAAAACATTATTGTGTGTTTTGTTAGTCCGTGCACTGTAGAAAAGGTAATTCATCCAGCAGACCGATGTCATCTTCTTTGGGCTCCAACTAAAGAAAAGGCTAACCAAGAAACATTAGTTAGTGTATAGCTGAAAATTGAGTGTATCTTGAGGCAGGGTTACTTTGTGGTTAGGGCAACAGACTCTGAAGCAAACGTGCCCAGGTTCGAGCCCATTCCGCGGCAAATTCTGAAAAATACGCGAAGAGTTCCCAATAAAGACGAAATCGATCAACTGGATGAATAGTACAATGCTTAGTTAGTGCTGAAAATTCTATGTATATAATGAGACTGTTGTTTACATCAAGATCGCAACCTTGATTTAAATAATTGTTATCACCGAAACCAAGTTACGTTTACTCCAGACATTGTTAGTGTAGATGACCCAACTTGTTTGAGCTTCTGTGCAACGGCCCCATCGATTAAACCGGTATATTTTAAGATCTTAATTTAATTTATTAATTTGCGCTCAACTTTGTCTATTTCATCAGATTTGCCCTACAAACGAATGCTTTTTATTGTCATTCTATATGCTCTCAGTCCTTTATTGTCTCATTTGTACATTATAACAAAGTTCATGTATTTATCAGCGGGTGTAATTTTAATGTCTGCATTTCTGCTGATATCTTTAAGCGCATTCAAATGTTGCTTTGTCAATGTATGCTGTTTTGCGCATTTAGAACGATTTCTGATTTGAAGCCTGATCAAGTAAAGTAGCTCTAAACCAGTTTCTATAACCAATGCTATAAGGCTTCAAGTCGGCTGTTTGTTCAAATAGAAATTCAGATGCAACCTCAAAATCAATATTGCATTTACCGGAAGTTTGAATTCCATAATTTCGGCCCAACGATAGTGCTTCCATTGTTAGCTGAAAGATTGGTATTTGTGATAGGTTAAGCACACGTTTATCAATACCAGTCGGTATTAAATCGCTTAAAACTATGTTGTTTTATGAAAGATACATTTATAATACGAGTTTCAATAAATATAAAATTATATATATAAATGGCGAAAGCTGCAAAATATTAATGATCGCGACTGTATAGAAATTGTGCAGCTACAATTCCAGTTAAGTACAGTGTATGCGAGACTATTAGAGTTGAGAGTTGCATAGCTATTTTTGCTTTCCATATATATTTATATATGCAATGTGATTTAATCCGCGCTTATCAGTTTATCGTCGCGCTCTAATCATGATCATGAAAACTAGAAACGTGTTAGTACGAATGACTGACGTAGTTAAACGAACATTGGTTGCGCGGGTGGTGATAACAATTATTATAATCAAGGTTGCGGTCTTGATATAAACACCTGACCCATTAATTACTTACATATGTCAGTATAAACTAAGAATTGTATGGTGTAGAAAAGGCAATTCATCCAGTAGACCGGTTTCGTCCTTATTGGGAACTCATCATGTACTGGCCATTATTATAATAATCGTTATCACCACCCGCGCAACCAATGTTCGTTTAATTATATAAATTTTCATTTCAATACCATTTCCCCATGTAATGTGGTGTCTGTTCAGTAATGACAGATTGGGCATGTTTAGTTGGAACTTTGGGTCTAAATGGATGCCATATGAGCTCCACCTAAAGGAAAAATTGGCTAACCAAGTTACATTAGTTAGTATATAACTGAAAATTGTGTGTAGTGTAGTGTGCGGCAGGATAGCTCAGTGGTTAGAGCACCAGATTCCGAAGCAGACGTGCCCAGGTTCGTATCCTGTCCGCGGCCAATTCTGGCCAGTACTTGATGAGAGACTGACGTAGTTTTTCTATGTTTTTTAACGACTGGTTATATACAAGGTGATTGGTGTTTACTTCAACCTCACAAACTTGATTTAAAGAGTAGAAATCACCACCCACGCAATTAATGATTGTTTACATTACACACTTATAGGTTTTAACAGCGTGAACTAGATTACCTTTGACATGTTTATTCAATAGTGTACGAAATAGATAGTCAACGCCCAAAACACTACTCCACCAACATCTTTTGATAAGGTTGCAGGCAGATCACCGTGGCGTACTACGTTTTCATTAAAGGCATTCTTTCGGGAATCGGACTCATGCAAGTATCGAACCTGATTCAAGATAAGTTGGAACGAAAACGGTTATGGTACTTGCCGATTATGACTTTTCGAATCTTTATTTCGGTTCCTATATATATATATATATATATATATATATATATATATATATATATATATATATATATATATATATATCGTTGCAATTTTCACCATTGTTTAAAATATAAGAACAAAACAACGTACTCCATGAAATAAAATTTATTAATAAATCTTATTTCTACCAGTTACTAAAGCCATTATTTTGGATGTGTTAATAGTTTCGCTCACCCAATCCCAACGGTGCATTTATCCTAAATAATCCCCACTCAGTTGTGTCTGACTTTGTTTTGTGCAATTTAGACTTCTTCTTTGGTGTAACGCCCTGTGGTATGTCATCGCTTTCATTGGAAATGTGTCCACAATTCATGTATGTGGCGTATTTTAATATGTTTTTGAAAAACTCTATGCATGTTTAGGCAGGGGTTAAGTTTATTAATTACAATTGTTTCAAAAACAAGAAGCATGTTTACCAATTTTGCCTATTTTCAGAACTGAAGAATTATTACTATCAACAGCATGACCTGTAAGTAATACATGTTCAAAAATTGATTATTTTTGTGTAGTATCTGCGCCCATATTTAATATTTTTTGAGGTCAATGCTGATCTATTCTAGTTCCGAGACTGTTTTTTATATACCGATGTCCTGAGCGTTGCAGGTACATTGAAATTTGTATACAGATAATGGTGTTTACATCACAAAGAGCATATTTTTGCATTAGTCCGCATAAATTTTGATTGTGTTGAACAGAACTCTTACCTGACGGAAACTGAGCTTTAATCGCTCGAATTACATTTCTTTAGACAATCTTAATTGAAAATTACCTCAAAAGGGAACAATTATCGCTAATCTGTGAGGTATTTTTCCTTCCAAATCTTTCTCAATTTTATTGTATTGCCAAATTATATTCGATAAACCAGTCGGGATAACTGCTATCTCTCAACTTTTATTATAATCAAGGTTGCGGGCTTGATATAAACACCTTACCCATTAATTACTTACATATGTCAGTATAAAACTAAGAATTGTATAGTGTAGAAAAGGCAATTCATCCAGTAGACCGGTTTCGTCCTTATTGGGAACTCATCATGTACCATCCAGAATTTGCCGTGAACAGGACTCGAACCTGGGCACGTCTGCTTCGGAATCTGGTGCTGTAACCACTGAGCCATCCTGCCGCACACTACACTACACAAAATTTTCAGTTATATACTAACTAATGTGGATCTCATATGGCATCCATTTAGACCCAAAGTTCCAACTAACCATCCAAAATTTGTCATTACTGAACAGACACCACACTAAATGGTGAATTGTATTGAAATGAATATTGCCTTTTCTACACTATACAATTCTTAGTTTATACTGGCATCTGTAAGTAATTAATGGGTCAGGTGTTTATATCAAGACCGCAAATTTGATTATAATAAATGTTATCACCACCCGCGCAACCAATGTTCGTTTAATTTCTCAACGTTGCTCGGATCAAGTTTAGCTTTCATTCAATGCTCTTTGGTGAACAAATCCTGCATATTCGTGTATCTAGATTGAGTATGAGGTTCCTTTTATACGCCCGTGGTAAGCTACAGGATTATTTGATATACTGCCTAATCCATTTTGATTTCGTGTAAACCGATCTTCAGATCGTACCTTTTTCATCTCTCGTTATTTCTTCATTTAGAAATGATAGATATCCGTCTTGTTCCTCGTCGATTGTAAACTTCATTGCTTGGTCTACCTTGTTTATGTAATTTATCGGTCTATTTGTATCTTCATTCTTTACAACGACCGTGAAAGTATAGTCAACGAAGAGTATGTAATTATGAGTTCCGTTGATAAATTTATTTAATCCAGTTGTTTCTAAATGATACATATAAAGATTTGATAAGACTGGTCCAAGAGGACTTTCCATTCCTATGACGTCAATTTGTCGTTAAAAGACTCATTCGAATAAATATTTAACGTTGGATGTACATAACAAAAGAAGTTTTCTTACGTCGTCCACTTCTATCAATGTTTCCGCTACTGATGATCGTACATATTCACACAGGATATTTATAGTTTTATTTGTTGGAATGCTAGTAAAGAGGGATTTTATATCGAGGGACACCATTTTCCTCTCTTTTAATTTCAGGTCGCGAATATTTTCCACAAATTGAAAGCTATCCCGTACAACGTGCTCCATTCTTCCTTGCATGATAGGTTTTATAATCCGACATAATAGTCTGGCTGCCCCTTGCTGTGGAGAATTTACCATAGAGAGAATGGTTCTGTAAGGCGGAAGTCTCTCATTGTTGGGCATTTTGTGAACCATGGGCAACTCATATAATAACGTTTTAAAAGATGTATTTATTTGTCAGCGCTGTCCTTCTTGTTGTGGATTTGACCGCATTTTTCTTGTGCGGGACAATTGATAGCACTCATAGGTCGGTAAAATCTTGAACTTCCTTCATATTCAGATGATGTAATTTTTGGCCTCAATTGATGGGTTCTCACTTGTCCCTTCTTTTTTAAGCCTTCCATCAGCTGATTTTGATAAGAAAATGACGTTGGATCAGATTTTCCATTGTTCTTTGTCCAATATTTCGAGACTTTATTTCCAGTCTCATCTTCAGGGCTGACACAATATGCACAGGAGTAAAATACAACTTGTGACAAATGTCTTGTTCCAACGTCATTTTTCGGGCAAATGAGCTAATTGAAGGCTTAAAGAAGAGACAAGTGTGAACCCATCAATTGAGGCCAAAAAATTACATAATCTGAATATGAAAAAAATTCAAGATTTTACCAACCTATAAGTGCTATCACTATAATAACGGTTGCGTTGAACCTACGGAGGCATTGCATGTTTGCATTCTGTAATAAAAGCATTTTTGTGCTCTATGTCGATTTCTTGTTAGCTTCGACCTTCGAAATAATTCGGTTTAGAATCTACGTTATGGAATTTTCAAAATTTTGCCGTAGTGTTGCTTTGTACCTCTTCGCGTTTAAATCTGGATTTGTCGTTCAGAATTTCTAACATAGCCTGACTATAGTCCGTAGACTTCATTAGCACTACGCCTGTCCCTTTGTCTGGCTTCATGAGTCTGATTTTTTTGTTTCGTTGTAGCTCATTTAGTTCCTCCATTGCCTTTTGTTGACCAGTTTACGAAGCTTTTTGCACTTCCGGAGTCCGATTTAAAGTGCGAGATGTCATCAGTTTTTCCGTTGATATATGTTTTGTAGCATCTTCAAACGACATCTCGATCTTTAAATCGGACCTCAAATATGTAACCAATATATTAGCACACTTACGGAAGATTAGAATGCCATGTGGTATCTGTTTTGTGCACAGCGGACTTTATCTTGATCCACAGTACAGTTAAAGATTTCACCATAAAGACCAGTCAACCTCTAAGAACATCTACATTTTTATCGAAAAAGACGGGTATCGGAGTTTGGTTGTATCTATTTGGTGTTTACTTCTTTAGCTTTCTGGTGTATGAAAATGTAAATGAAAACGGATAATTGTGTAGTCTGAGTCAGTATACACGTCGTGGTATAAGATGAGCGAAAATCTGGATGCAACCACGAAATTTATAAATAACTGCTAAATGATCAATTTTTATTTCACTGTTGTCACGGAGTGTGATGACACCGTGTGGGTGCAACACTTTACACTACGCCCTGAAGATTTGTTCTACTCCAAAATCGCGCTCATCGTTATAGTTGCGAGTAAGCTTAAAATTTTTGTCCGCCCAATGATATTCTTTTGCCATTAAAGGCGCTCCAATTGAGCCTCAGAGTTTTCTAAAGCTGAACATAGGCATGAATTAATAGCTCTTCCAGCAAGGACGACTATAGGCAACCATCTTTCGTATATTATCAGAATACAGAAGCACCAAAAATTTACTGAATTGAACTTAGGGAAATGGGTAAGCAGTGACGCTAGTTCGTATGGCTCGCAGCGGCAAGACCATACCATTAAGATGACTGGCCCAGGTTACGTGTGGCTAAGCAATCGAGACTGCCTCGTTTCTCTGTTGCCTATAAAGTTCTTGTCATCTAAGCTTAATGCACATCATCAAAGGTAATTTTATTTCACGGTATTTGTCTAAAATTTATAGTTTCTTAATTAATAATTTTACACGATTTCATTGATTTTCTCATTTAAGTGTGAAAATGAAGCATTAGAGCTTAAACGCAATTGTATTGTTGCTCGTAATGATGAGTTTTTTTTAATGTGAGTTGAGATAAACATAAATTTAATTATATCTCCACCATTCAATATGTCCAGTCTAGTATAATATTTTCCAGACGGCTCAAGGAGATCCGATTATACTCTGATTTTTCATAATTTATATATATATATATATATATATATATATATATATGAAATTTCGGTTTGATCCGCGTTATCAGTTTGCTGTAATGCTCTTAAGATGATCATGCAAGTTCCAATTGCATCAGTAAGTGTGATTGACGTTAGCTTTTTTATTTTTAACCCACTAGTTATATACAAGTTGATTGTTGTTTACTTCAAGCTCATTAGAACATGATTTCAAAACAATGCAATTACTGCGGTTCAATGTTCTGGAAGCATCTTCTACCAGACATTAAATAAACCAGTGTTCCTAATTCGACCCGGTAAAGTGGAGAAAACAAGTACGAAAATTTCCATTTAGCCGTTTATTATAATAAAAGTAATCAAAACAACAATTTTAGGAAGCAAATAACTTCAAAGAAATGACGAAACAACAAAATCACCAGTAAAATCAAATACTGCTTTGTAACACTATGCCCCATGGCTTTTCATCATTCTTTTTCGCTTTGAAAAATACAATGCAAATATCTGTTTAATGTATTATAAATATTTTAAATCGGTAGCGACAAAGTTAATTATTTTAATGATCTAAATGAATAATATCTAGTTTATTAGAGTAAAAACAAAAGACTAAGAAGGCACATTTAATTGCATTGACATCTGCATGAGTTATCATAAGTATTAGTCGTGATTCACCACGAAAGCAGGTGATCATAAACAAAATATTATTGTAAGCAACCTATAGTGCATCACAGAAAACCTGAATAATGGGTAATTAAAATAAATTTAAAATTTTCTACACATTTATGCCAAATTTAAACTTCAACATCGTATAAAATAAATTATTTCAAGGCATTGATTGGAAATTAGTTAAATGAAAGTCAAAATACCATTGATTAGGAAATTTTAGCGTGTCGAATACATTTGTATCACATAGAAATCGCCTTAGAAGTTCAAAAATCTATGAGACTAATATAAAACAAATTTAACATATAGAAGTACAATATAGCATAAATACATACATACAAACACACTCATGAATAAAACTCATATATGCATATAGATAAATGCATAAATAAAGGGAAACATACATACATGCGTACGTAGACTTCAAACCATAAAATTTCAATCATAATTTAACTAAGCAACACCTGTACAATATGGTGGCGCAAATTAGGTTCTGGATGGATGAAAATTTATCTTTGAAAAGCATTGATCAATTTCTATATTCTATTCTTAGAACAGGCTTGAAATATAATGTATGGTACATATTAATTAAATTATGTTAGAATTTAAATATCTATGGAAAGTTAATAAATAGTGTTCCCCCTTCTACAATAACAGTATAAAATTGGATAGAGCTTGAAAGAATTATTTTTTTGATTCAATTATGGCATTAAATGTTATTAACTATGAGATAATGAGTACACTGATTTCATAAGTAAAAGCTTGAACATATGAACATTAAGTAATACTAGCGTGGAAAAAAGTATAAATTCAAAAAAATTTGTTAATACTGCTTTGATTGTGTACAATTTTGATGGTTATAAAAATATTCAACTAGGTATATCACACAGGATGAATGAAAGAGTGTTTGAATCTGACTTTAAACGAGGTAGTCAAATGGGGGTACAATATAGGCTAAGTAAGAATAGGGTACGTTATGCAACGATCAGTCTATGCCAAAAGGAGTCAGCCGCAGTAAAGTAAGTAGTTACATGCTTCAATAAGTACATTGTTACAAACAGACACACAGACACTCTATATACATATATGTATAATATCACAATTTAGAAGCAACTATTCGAGAAAAGATAAACGCGATTCATACGAAGTAAACTTGTGCAGACTCCTTTTTAATCTGATTTTCAACCGTTTCTCTGATTAACTCAATAAACAAATATCACATATTACAACTAGTAATGTACGAGCTAATGATCTTGCTCAGCCTATACAAATCACGAACATAGCTATTTGGCGGTCAGATAACAGAATTGCATGCCGATTTTGATGTTAAGTGTGATAGCAACTACAATGATGATGATGATAAGGAGAAGGAACCGGAGGATGATATCGTTGATAATTATCGTTATGACAATGACATGTAATAAATCAGCGAGCAGAACTTCGTCAAAGTTTGTTCATTCGTGATTTTGAACGTTTAACGCACATTTGTTTGTTTACTGTGCTTACTGAGTATAGTAACAGGTACACTTACAAACATATATACGAGAGATGGGGAGGCCAAAGTCGGCAGGAACAAAGAAGATGTAGTCCTTTGTGCGGCCACCCGACGTCCAACACCCACTATACATCTAGTCAAGTAATGCTAAATGAATTAATAGATGTCGGCAAAGATTGCCGTTAGGCAGTAGGTGCAAATGTCAATAAGATAACACCATTTTTGCACGCCGATTTTTCATATATTCTCCACATGCTGCATGAGCAAACATACTACAATTTCCAACAAAATTTTATGCTTTATGAACAATTGCTAAATTGTTATAAGAGATACTAACTGCACGAATAGTGCCAAATAATAAAATATTGATGTCATTTTAATTATACCATTGTAAATAAAGAATGAAGAAGACAAAATATTCGCGTCATTCAGTGCGCCTTGATCACACTTACAAATAGAGCAATAAATGTAAACATATATTCTCGAAAGGAAAAAAATATAATAAAACTAAAAATCAACTCATAACGATGAAAGTGCTAGTAAAAGGAGTTTCAATTGTGTAAAATCTAAACTTCCTTAAGATATCCGAACAAATGTCGAAAAGATGAACACCGCGGAACGACTTAGTGAAAAGGCTTTTGCTATGCGAAAATTTAACTCCATCAAGCTCGACCATTTTTAAATTGCACAAAATGAAGGTGTTCAAATCTAATTTAACAGAAATTGTCCATTGGACTTGTGAAGGCGTTCCGAACTCGAAATAGCCAAAAGCTAATGTTATGTTAGTTCATAGCTTTTGTGAGCAAAGATGAACAAGAAATCTCGCTTTCTTTTCGAAATATGATACAATCAAGAAACAAATAAGATGCGCATAAAAGTATTGGTCTTAAGGCTGAAGCAACGATAACAATTGTAAAGGATGTTTTGTTTTGCGCAGCTCAGTCATCGTACGAATTTATACCGCCGTTGACTATTTCAGGACAATTGATAGCATCGTAGGTAGGTAAAATCTTGATTCCATTACGTTTCCAGGTGCACAACATGTCGGATTCCGTGAGTGACGGGTTTTCACTGGTCCTGTAACTCTTAAACCTTCCACGTGTGTACTTTCTATCAAAAATGCTTTACTACCAAGTATTGCCGAATTGCCCTAGACGTTTCGGAAAGACCTTCCGCAATCTCTCCTCAGAACTTCAACACGATATTCACAGAATAATAACAACTTTGTGATGATATCTCATTAGAACTGAATTGAAATTCGAGCTATGACACGCCCACTGGAATTTCCGCTAAATTCATTGGTCTACAAATGGTCTAATTGCAAAGTCTGAAGATTTTCTTAGATATTATGGTTTACAGCTCTACTGCAATCCACTGAATGAGTGCCAAATAGTCGTTTAGGTATTTATTTATGCGTATAAGCACGTAAATTTTATTTATATACGTGCATATGTATGAGTGGTGGCATGTACGTATACTTTTATTTCATTTTGTGTTTATGGACTCATGTATGTATGTAGGCATTACTTTATTCATTTGGTATGTATGTATGTATGCATGAAAGGGAATATAATAATCAAAATGATAATTTAGTTGATTTTGAAGATGCATGTAAAGAATTTGTATGTCCTTGGAAAACAGTAAACATAAATCGATTAAAATATGTCTTATAGTAAAAGTTAGTTAAAAATCAACATTTAAAAAAAGAAATAGACAAATTACACTGCAGAAAATAAATTAAATTGTGGGTGTAAAATGTAAGCCAAATCAGAACAAACAACTATTGTAAAGAATCGAGTATTTGAAACAAAAAAGACAAAGCAAAAGAAATTATTGTAATCAAGGTTGTAGTCTTGATATAAACACCTAACCCATTAATTGCTTACATATGTCAGTATAAACTAAGATTTGTATAGTGTAGAAAAGGCAATTCATCCAGTAGACCGGTTTCCTCCTTATTGGGAACTCATCATGTTCTGGCCAGAATTTGCCGCGGACAGGACTCGAACCTGGGCAATACATGATGAGTTGTTTTAAAATCTGGTTCTCTAACCACTGAGCCACCCTGCCGGCAGGATGAATTTCCTTTTCTACACTATACAACTCTTAGTTTATACTGACATATGGAAGTAATTAATGGGTCATGTGTTTATATCAAGACCGCAACCTTGATTATAATAATTGTTATCACCACCCGCGCAACCAATATTCGTTTAATTAAAGCAAAAGAAAAACATAATCATAATTTGGAATGAAAAAGAAAAATAGGAAAGAGGATAACATTTTTTGAGCTGTTGATAACTTCAAAATGCTGAAAGATGTCAAGCGAGAAACAAAATGAATGATGCTGTCAATATTTTTACATTTCCCAGACTATTTATTCCACAAGGCGACATGTCGTAAGGCAACTGTTTGACATTTAGAACAAAATTATTTCTTAAGTTCTAGCCCGTTGGCGTTCATTTCATCAACGCCATCTGTTGATGGAGTTGTCTTGCCGGTAGCACATGACTCATTACTTGCTTGACACTCAGTTGGCAATGCCTATTATTAAACAGCATGAATAAAAACAAAGTAACAGTATATTATTTAATTCAAGTTTGCTATCTTGATATAAACACCGGTTCCATTATATATATATATATATATATATGTCAGTATAAACTAAAAATTTCATTTTGCACATTATACAATACCTGAAAATTGTGTGTAACAAGCGAAAAGGTGGCCCAGAGGCTACAGCAACAGATCTCGAAGTAAAAGTGTCCAAGTACGAGTCCTACCTAGGCAAATGCTGGGCAATACGTGATGAGTTATCAATAGGGATGAAACCTGTCTACTAGATTAACTGCCTTTTCTACATTATAAAATGCTTAGTTCATATTGAAAAATTTATGTATATAATTGGATGGCTAACTTGGTTGATATCATGGCCCGCGCAATCAGTGTTTGTTTAATTATATAACAGTATACCTATCAAAATGAACGTATCAAATAATAAACAGAAATAAATGAACATTTCAAAACGGGCGCTTCATATCCACATAAGCATACACAATAGTGATCTGGAATGAAAAAATAAACAAATGAAATGAAGACAATACTACTACTACAACTACTACTACCACTGCTGCAACTACTACTACTCTTGCTGCTACTTCTGTTGTTGTTTTTTCTGCTGCTGTTACTACCACTACTACTACTACTGCTACTACTGCTACTACTACTAATACTACTACTACTACTGCTGCTATTGCTGCTACTGCTGCTGCTACTACTACTACTACTACTACTACTACTACTAATAATAATAATAATAATAATAATAATAATAATATTACTACTACTACTACTATTACTACTACTACTACAACTACTACTACTACTACTACTACTACTACTACTATTACTACTACTTCTTCTACTACTATTACTACTACTACTACAACAACTACTACTACTACTTCTACTACTACTACTATTACTACTACTTCTTCTACTACTACTACTACTACTACTTCTACTACTACTACTAATACTACTACTACTACTACTACTACTACTATTACTACTACTTCTTCTACTACTACTACTTCTACTACTACTACTACTACCACTACTACTACTATTACTACACAGCGCTATACCAGCACAATACACTGATTCTTCAATGCCGCATAAAAATTTAAGTCATAGCTATGTGTGGGCTGAAACTTAACAATGGATCTCTCATTGCTCACAAAGTGTGAGATTGTGTTAGTTAGACTTCGCGTTATTCCCCTGCCGGGAGTGGGTAACTAAAAGCGCTTCAGCGCCACCTGTGTAGCAAATGTCATATGAGCGCACAAACCTTCGCACCAAATGTTAGGGCCAGTCTGCAGTGATAGAGGTGAACCTAGCTGAGATGGATAAGCTTGGGCATACACAACAGAAAGAAACAAAGCCACCAGGACGGTCAAACAAAAATTACCGCGGTACAGGTAAATTTGACAGAAAAGCGACTTTATCACTACAACTTTATTTCAAGACCATATATACTTCCAAGCGCACAGTAAAGCGCGATTAACTAAATATTATGCATTGTGAATAATGCTCAATTTTTACGAATGTCGGGTCATTAAATAGGCACAGCGAATATTTCAATAAAAAAGATGACGGAATAGGAACAAATTTTGGTCCACAAACAAGATTATTTTGCTATTTAAGGTTAGGGTTTATTTAAAGACCGCAACCAGGATCTAAGTAAACGTTTGCAACAAGGTTACAAAATTTCAATTTCTTTTTCGCCGAATATGAAAAATAGACAAGTTACATACAATGCAATGAAGACTGTTAAAAGCAATAGACCCGGTTAAGTTGTACAATTGTTCGTAATTTAGATAAACACTTTTCTCTTATCTCAATTGCTGGCCAAATCAGTTTCAAAATTCAGTGCAGAAAATTAGTGTAAATTTGAAGTCAGCAGCATTGACAAAGAACTACTTCATTTTCTATTTGTTTTGGCATTAAGCAAAGGTAATAAACACCAATCCTCCATTTAAAACCAACTAGACACCCTGACGCGTCCCAATCGCTTATGATTGGCTGTCAATGGTTTCCTCGTTCTGGTATTTATAAATCTGCTTCAATAATTAAATCAGAGCACATCAAAAACTCTTGATAGCCAATCAATAAGTTTCAACATTGGATGCAAACATCGAAAAATTTATTCTTTCTAGATGATCTTCGATTCCATGATTATCACCAGATCTCGACGGCAAACTGCCTAACGATGCTCATACCGCAATGCAGATAAAAAGAATTTCGACTCTCATCCATAGCAGCCTGACAATAAATGTGCTCCCCTGGAATGTCAGTTGCAAAAGTTCTGTGTAATCACGGGAAAACTTTTTAAAGCTTTCGCGACATTCAAATGAGTCCGTCAAAAAAGATAGAATTGATTGCGCGTGTGGCAACAATAATTTAATTCAAGCTTCTGAGTAGGAGGTGAATACCAATTTGATTTTAACCAAACGTATACAATTTATGCAACACTAAATGGGGGTTCTGTCCGCATTTCTGATGTCTAAGACATTACTGCGTGCCTTTTGGATTGATTCCCGTGTGTTATTTCACCGTGCAATTGATATTAATTTTACCACGACATATTATTTGCTAAAATAAGCGTGACTGATGCTTCTGCTAAGTCAGCAAACTTCATTTCAATAGTAGTACTCAATTTGGATAGGGCAATTTTGTTGGCTTCCATTGGCGAATAAATAAGACTGTAAAAAATTTGATTAAATGAAATCAAAATATTTATTTAAGGTGACTTCCATTACATCATCCTGGTTCTAATTGCTATTAAATGCGCAAAACTGTAAGTCCATTAATTTCTTAGTTTGGCTTTTAATAAAACCGTCGTTAACATTTACATATATAAACGAACGTTGGTTGTGCGGTCGATGATACCATTTACTATATAGATACCTGACACATTAAGTACATAAATTTGTCAGTATAAACTAAGAATTCTATAGTGTAGAAAAGGCAATTCATCCAGTAGACTGGTTTCGTCCTTATTGGGAACTTATCGCATACTGGTCAGAATTTGTCGCGGACAGGGCTCGAACTTTGGCCCGTCTGCTTCGTAATCTGCTGCTCTAACCACTGAGCCACCCTGCCGCACACTAGACTGCAAACAATTTTCAGTCATATACTAACTAATGTAACTCGATTAGTTTTTTTCTCTTTTAGGTGGAGCTCATATGGTATCCATTTAGACCACACAGTTCCAACTAACCGTCCCCAATCTGTCATTACTGAACAGGCACCACACTAGATTGGGAAGTGGAATTGAAATGAGCATATATATATATATATAAGCGAACGTTGGTTGCGCGGGCGGTGAAAACAATTTACTATAATCAAGGTTGCTAACTTAATATGAACAAGTGTACAATTAAGTACATACATTTGTGAGTGTAAACTAAGACTTGTATAGTGATAGGTAAAGAAAAAAACTAACTGAATTACATTAGTTAGTATATGGCTAAAAATTGTGTGTAGTGTGTGGCAGGGGGCTCCATGATTAGAGCACCCGATTCCGAAGCAGACGTGCCCAGGTTCGAGCCCTGTCCGCTGCAAATTCTGGCCAGTACATGATGAGTTCCCATTAAGGACGAAACCGGTCTACTGGACGAATTGCCTTTTCTACATTATACAATTCTTAGTTTATACTGACATATGTAAGTAATTAATGGGTCAGTAGTTAACATTGATGCATGGGCTAACCAGAAAAAAACATTTCCAAATAATTTTTCAGCAAATTAAAACAGGAAATATTTATGACACCTGAATTATGGCAGGCTGTTAGACAATTTTATCACATGATGATACGAGTAAGTCGGCTAAATAACAATAAAAGACTTACTACAGACAAAAGGTTATTGTTCTCCGCCTGCTTAGAGGGTGTCCCAGATGAAATGATAGCCGCAGTTATGTTGCTCGTGGCACGTTCAACCGCTCGCTTGTTTCGACGAGCCGCTACTTCACGAGCCGTTGCTTCCAGTTTTTCTCTACATTCCGCACGCAATTTTTTGATTTTCGATTTCGACAAAGATCCAATAGTTTCGAACATGGTCTTAAGCAAGTAAAGCACGATGGAGAGCATTTTTTAGGACGGTGTTTTCGATGCAATAATTTCAAAATCGAAGAAAACATCGAAAAGAAATAAAAATATTAATTCAACCAGTAAGAGACTATTATGTTTATAAAACAAGCATACAACGGATGGGATCCCCTTCTGCCTTAGAAAAATATTTAAATTATGTGGGTACTCAGCTTTAATGTGGGCTCACAAGAGGCCTACGACTATAACTCAGAATAAGCACGTCTCTTCATCTGTCTCTGTTTTCAGCTATATTAAGACATATATGTTTCCCATCCGAGAATTTCTGAGATACTGAGATGCCGTTTAATGGAGGGATAAATAAAAATCCAAAATTTTGTTACATTTCAGATTTCAACTAGTCTAGTTACTTACATATGTCTTAGGCATTTCTTTTGTCAAAATCTTAGTGGCCATATTACTGTGTTAAATCTCGTTTGTTGCGGAGCTCAGCATTATATGCATTTGTGTATTAGGTGTTGCGCACCTAGTAAAAAAATTAGTTCAATCATGATCAGAAGAATAAACCAAAGTCAGCATGAACCGAAAGTATACCCTGAAGTGCAAATTCGTTTCGTGCTTACTGACGATTCATCGGTAGGAGGCGGTAATACGCCCTATACACACTATATATTTGGGTGAGGAATGTGGGATACGTGGGCGGTAAAAATCTCCTATACGAATGAGTAAAACGGTAGTAGTGCAGCTAGCTTTATATTAAGTCCTCGGCAACGCGACTTTGCGCATTCGTGTAGGAGATTGTACCGTTCAATTGCCCAACTTTTCTCACTCAAACATATAATGGGTATAGGGCGTAATACCGGCTCATACTGATGAGTCGCCAGTAAAAACGAAACGAATGTGCGCTTTGGTTTATCCTTCTGGTCATATTTGGCCTAATTTGTTTCTAGGTGCGCAACACCTAATACATAATTGCATACTTTTGTGTTGTATGGATAGTCTTTGTAATTTAGGTTCGGTACTGTTATTCATTAAACATTACTCTTTTCTCGTTTACAGTTGTTACATTTGTAGTTTGACTTTCTTTTGTCGTTGATGAAGATGATGATGATGATGATGATAATGTTAAGTTAATGAGCACAGTTACCAAATGAACAATAACCAAAATAAATGTCTGACAACAAGAGCACAGATAAATCCCGTGTGTGATACCAGAACTAGCCAGTCTGGAATGTCATGCTCGATTAACCAAGCCTGTATAGACTAACCTTCCACACACAAAATATGTGGGCCGCAGACGCAACATCTCAGCAAACAGAATTGGAGCTCACTGACGGGGACGGATATGACACGTCAAGGAAAAACAGGCTACATCATCAGTTTACTTAACATTACTGCGTCCTGGCGCTGATCTGAGTGTGTTGAGTACTAAAGCAAAAATTCAAATGATCTACAAATATCAAAACTGTTTTATAAACAGACCAACGATCTAGGCAGTGCAACCGTTTTAAAGAAGACTAACATTTAAGGTCATGCCAGTCTTACGAACGCGGTCAATTATTCCGGTAAAGCGGAAGTCCGGCCGCCAGTTGAGTGGATACTAAAAAATGCCACTGAAGATAACTTTATTAATAACTTTAAATCTAGCATACCATTACCGTCCATTGTCCGTTCGTTTATCTCAATTTCGTGCCACTGTTTCAAATTTCCGTATGACTTTTTTCTTAACTGGTAATATGGTTGGGACGGTGTGTATTGTCGGATAACATTTTCTCTCGTTATTGTCCAGTAACTTAAATCGTGTACATTGGCTTGCTTTTATTCCTTTCTATATGATTTTAGTTGCATTTACTAAAAGCGTTTCAACCTATTAATTGGCAATTCTTATTTCGGCAGTTTCAAATTATTGAAATTCTTATTTCAGAAAAATCTGTTTTTTCTTAAATCAAGTTTGCGAGTATGAAGTAAACACCAATCCCATTTTATTTAACCAGTCGTCGAACAACATAACAGAACTACCACAGACTGGTTAAATGCAATGGGATTGGTGTTTACTTCAAGCTCGCAAACTTGATTTTAAGAATTGTTAACACTACCCGCGCAATCAATTATTGTTAAAATTTCAGTTTGACTGTTTTTTTCTGAAATATTTTCTGCATTCGAATACGATGCGTTTTCAGAATTCATGCTTTCTTAGATAAAATATTTTTGTGGAATTTTCGACGGTCATTATAATGGAAGCATGGAAAGGAAATCAAAAAATCGTGTGTTATTTGAGGAGGTGAGTTTGTACATAGATGTTGCTTATAAACAAGATTAGACTAAATGCATTATACGTAATTTTTACATTGACATGATCTATAAACTAGCTCTATTATATAGCCAAATTATAAATACTGCGAATATTAAATAATAGCCTCATATGCTTCGGCATACAAAGTATTACATGAGAGAACTGTAAAACTAACTTTAAAAAGTTAACCTCCTTTCGGATTTGAAACACATACCTCTTTCTTTAAGAAACCTATTTTAGTTTGAATTTAGTAAAAAAAAATATCAACATTTTTGTTCATATCCATGTTGATATCCATTAGATCACTTTCCTAGTCCCATTCTACGCTTCTCCGAACTACCGAGCAGGGGTGAATTGTATGCATTGTTGATGCTCCTGCAAATGTTTTTCCACTCATTTAAATTCATGAATGCTAAGCTCCGGTTCTAATACTGGAATCTCATATTTCTATAAACCCTTCGCAATTTACGGACCAACCACTGGAACAAAACTAACAAGTCAGTTCATTTTGTGTATTTTTGTGGTTAACTCCAGGCCACGGTTCGTGGTTTGTATGTTTTTTCTGCGTTAAAACACGGTTAAATGTTCTTATCAATAGAATACTATCACACCGATTGAGAATACATACGCATTTTTAAACTGCGTATTGCCAGTTATTTTTAGGTGAGCTGCGACAACGAACAAGACGTTATCAGATTTCCCCTCACCGTAGGCTACTCGAGATAGAACTATGCTTTGGATAGAGTAAACGAATAGTAGATGCTCGAGGCATATGGTGCCTGCAAGTTTTGGATGACAGAACATTTAAGAGAAGGTAATCCCAAGCTAAGCCATGCAGCTCCACCAAGAAGTGGCCTAGCTGTTTAAGGCTTACACACGAATGATCGCCTGAATTAGACGGTTAAGCTTGACTGCCTACCTTAATACCTTACATCCCACGGCTAAATTCAACATCAGATGGTGATTAAAAGAGCTCTCAGTGGAAGTGATTATCCCACATAAAGAAGCACCGTGGTGGCGGTGGGAAAGTGAGGCTTACAACTCGATAGGCCATCCCCATTGCCTAATTGAAAATCGGTACCAAAAGCGCCGTGCTTTCACGCACAAATTACCGGCAACTGGCCTTACCATGCTTCAAATTAAATAGCCCAAGTTGACTGACAAACAACTTTCATGTTTGTGCACAAGTGGACAGAGGCCAGAGTGCCAGGCTTTGCAGAAGAAGCGAGTGCTCAGAATTGGTTATTATTCTCAATTGTAGTGATAACCAGTCTTTTTGAAAATATTAGTTTTGGTACCTATTACAGGCTTGGTGCAGACTACGCGAAAAGATGTCTTTAAATTCGCATGACTGGACTTTATATAAAGTTTATACACCATCAGCTTGAATACACAAATATAAAGGAGATTACATTGCCCAAATGTCCACAGTCTGTGACCAAATATAAGGTATGTTTTCAGTTTAGTGCTGGCTCTTGCAAATGAGCCGCCAGTGAGCACAAAACGCGTTTACATGAAATTACACATTTTTTATGCAAACACTGGCATATCCTGTCGACCTATTTTAATTGGCTCATTACTCCGTATGCATAACCTAATATATAATTGACCTACCATGAACAACAGGTGTTCTTAACGTTCGCAAATCCTTTATGCTTCAGATTGTTTTCCTTATAATACTTAATTCAAGAGGTTATCTAGAGTGAAATAAGAATTTCGATAGTGTTTTCAACCTAACGCCTATATATATATATATATGCACATTTAGTGTAGCCTTCCTTTTAAGGAACACGTTTAATTCCTTTCTTTTAAGACAAATAAGTTTATTTTCTTATTCCAGAGCTATTCAGTCGTTTTAAAGCGTGGAGCACATTTATGGCAGAAATACTTTCCACAGAGTAATTATCTACTAGGTAAACGAACACTGGTCGCGCCGTCGGTGATAACAACTGTTTAAATCAAGGTTCAGAAACTGATGTAAACACAAATCCAATTAAACGTGTGCATATGTCAGTATAAAACTATAATTGCACAAAGCAGAAAAGGTAGTTCATTGTTAATTTAAATAAATGCTATCACCGCTGGCGCAAACCATAGCTGACCGTCCTATTCTCGGCATGCGCAACATCGTCTAATTGTATTTTCTTCTTTTAAGTTTACCGACCAGTAATGTTTATCTTTTTTTATTTTTCTCCCATTTCGTAAAAATCAATCAAAAATGCGTGGTCAAAGTGCCCGGAGAATATCACCGAATTATAGGTAGTGAAATTAGATACTGTTTTTGATGGACAACTAATATATATGCAATTTTGTATTAGTTTTTGCACACCTAGTAACAAATTAGTTCAAATATGTCCATAAGGATAAACCAAAGACAGCATGAACGGTAAGTATAATCTCGTGTACATTCGTTTCGTGCTTACTGGCGAATCATCAGTAGGAGCCGGTATTACGCCCTTTAATCACTATATATTTTGGTAAGGTATGTGGGAAAATAAGATGCTATAATCTCCTATACGAATGTGTAAACCTGCCATAGTGAAGCTAACTTCATATAAAGTCTTCGACAATGTGACTTAAAAGCTAAATCACTATACATAATATGTCATGAATACAGCGAAATGTGATAACTGCTATCGATCAAGTCCAGAATGTGTGGATATGCTTGAGTAACAGGTGTTCTACATGGTTGTAATTCTCAATTTCGGTAACTTTAGCATACATTGAAATTAATCGTGTTGCTACCATTTACTGACTCATCAACCGTAGTGTTAGTATCATGTACCGTAGTGGAACCATAATGTTGGCAACAAGTACTGACAAAATAGTCATAGTGTTGGTACCCTTTTACAGATTCAGTATATATTATATATTGTGAGTTAGTTTTGAAGTCACATTGTCGGAAACTTCATATAGAGATAGTTTAGCAACTGCAGGTTTACAAATTCGTATAGGAAATTTTACCATCCTATTTTCCCATATACCTAAACCAAGTATATAGTGGATAAAGGGCGTAATATCGGCTAGAAATGCTATTAAGCACGAAGCGAATGTGCACGAGAGTAAACTTTCCGTTTATGCTGGTTTTGGTTTATTTTTCTGGTTATATTTGAAATAGTTGTTACCAGGTTCGCGACAGATAATACAAAATTGGTAGTGAAGTTGTTAACAATACTGGTTTACAGTTTGACATGCATCGGATAAACAGCAAATGAATTTCCGAATGTCAATTGAAAATTTGATGCCGAATGTAAATAGATTGAGCCAAATGTTTATATTAAACTCGTCATTTATTACTCTTTGCTGCTATTGTAAACACAGCAGTTTTGCATCGAAATTTTCTGACCAAACAAATTTAAAACTGTATTTGTTTTATATATATATATATATATATATATATATATTGCGCAATACCAAGTTATGGTTATGTAAATACAATCATTTTCACACTAATGTACACGCGCAATAGTAGAAGATTCATAAAGTGATTTGTGCATCTGTTTTTTTGATGCTACCATGACTACGTTCTCTTTTATTTTAGACAGAGGTCTATAAATTCGACGCGAATCCTTCGCCTTAGTGATGTTCTTAACACTAACTGTTGGTTTTTGATGTGATACTTGTTTTTTTTAAATAAAGCAAAAAATATTTTAACCAGTGACTACACTGAGGGTGAAAGCAATTCTTCAAATCTAAATTGAGAGCTTCTGTTGAACATCACTCCAACTGTGTCTAACCAGGCACTCAACAAATGGAAAGTACCGCCAGTAATACGCACGAATGCGTTTTGACCTTCAATTATCATCAGAGCACGACGGCAAACTGACTTAAGAGGATAAAATTGCAATGCATATATAATGCTTGGAAAATCAGATATGTGACTCTCATCCTAGCGATATCACGCACTGTGTACTCGATATGGTGTCTACCTGAATCTTGCAAACTTTAGTTAAAGAATTATTTTCACCAGACGCGCAGTCGATGATTTGAAAGCACACTGCTTATATACATGCGGCGAAAGCTGCAAAAGCACCGTGTTCGTAACTGCTTAGAAATTGTCCAGTCTGGATTTCCAAACAAATGTCGGAATAACTGGTTCCAACGTCATTTTTAGACAAGCAGCTGTGGAAGGCTTCAAGTGAGATCCCATCAGTCAAGGCCAAACATCGGTACACCTGGAAATGTAAAGGATTCAAGATTTTACCGACCTACAAGTGCTATCAATTGTCCCGCACAAGAAAATTGCGGCGAGTTTAAAATCAAGAAGGACGGCACTGCGCAATTCACATCAACATTTAAGCTACAATGTATGCGACACCAGTACAGGGGAAGGTCACATATTTCCTATTACATTCCTTATAAATGCTTTGGAATTTGATTCTCCACATTTATTATGCCGTCGGGCTTTAACGTGGATCATAAAAAGTCGGTTATGTGCAAAGTGATTGGTGTTTATCTCAAGCTCGCAAACTTGATTGTTTAATTGTAAAACGCATACGTTTGGTGATGTTGTAAAAATGCTGTTTGTGATAGCATAGGATTTTTGCAACCAACATTTCCAATAAAACAGAATTTATTCGAAACTACAGTGGTAAGAGCCAAATATATGATTTTCACCATTTTTTATATGCATTGCGGTTTGATCCTCGTTAATCAGCTCGCCTTCGCGCTCTGTTGATGATTAGGCGCGCGCGCATGCACTCATATGCATAAAACGAGACGACAGTAACACAGCAAGTTAAGTGCACACGGTTAAGGTGCACCAAGGCCAACTGAATCATGCCACACCTCCATACCTCGCCAGAACAAGCCAAGACAGTTTGGCGTCCAAATTTTTTACAAATGGCGCGCATTCTGTTTCGATGTTGCTGAAGTTGAATGATGTGCACATAAACAATGCCGACAACCATCATAGGTGATTTCATTCCAGAATATGAAAGTTTGCCTTCAGTTCATATTGGCATGGCAGGCGATAAAGTTACCTACCCGATTAGCAAGTGCTTACCACTGCACGTTTTTTTACCAATAACTGTATAATAAGGAATATCATAGTCTGATCGTCAACAAGTACACGTCTAATAAAAATTTTCAATGTGTAACCTAAAATATCGCGCAAATAATGCAAAATCCACACTAGTGACCGCATGCTCAGTTAGGCTTATTCGAGTTTTATACTATAATAGGGATATATTAAATGCCATTTTTAGCTGAAATTTAGATTCAATTCACACACATTTCCATATGACAATATCGTGTGTATTTGTGCGATTTTAATAGTCTTAAAACACACACACACCTACAGACAAGTAAAAAAAGAATTGGATTTCCCACACAAAGGGTCCAAGAATGGCCTTTTTCTACAAAGCAGAATTCACCAGACGTCTCCACTAATTGCTATTTGCCGCTAGACTTCCACAGAGTCTCAAACAGTACCACCAATCTACGCAATCGGTCTTCCATAATATGACGCCATGATGATACATCAAAGAGCAGCAGAACAGAACTGCGCGGCTCGTAAATTTTGTTCATAATTAATTCCTTCTGACCAACACCAAACCAAGCATAAAAATCAATTTACGAAGCGCTAGCAGCTACAATCCTTGTTGGAAAATGTCTGAGCAGCATAAAAAGGACCAACATTAAACTCTGCAAGAAGGCTTAGAACTTTGTGCTTAATAACATAGACATTTTATTCCGGGTTAGTGTGCATGATTTTAAAGGAAATTGCAGCCAGGATAACAAATATTGAAATTACGACAGAAGCCGATCAGTCCGGAAACATCACAGATCTTAGGAAGAATTTGTTGACGACTTGAAGCAGGACACCGTACATCTGTATCATAAGTATCGGATTAACATTGGTCATAAAGACCGTTTAAAAGCGTTTAAATTCCAACTGTCTCATAGGAGCACTTCTCGAGAAAAAAGTTAATGACTGCGATTAGTCTTCCGTCTCTGCCAAAAGAACAGCATTATCAAGGTGCTGGAGGTCAGCAAACCAGTCAACACGACCAATATCCACTTTGGAGCATTATAGACTTCTCAGCAATGACATACTAACTAAACGTTGTGGGAACAACAACGCATCATTGTCAACCCTTCTTTAAATAGAGTTTGCGAGCTTCAAGTAAACACCAGTCCCATTTTATTTAGCCAGTCTTCAAAAAACAGCAAAACTACTGCCAGTCGCACGCACTGACACGTTTCGGCATTCCATGACCATCATTAGAGTACGACGGCAAACTGACTAGCGAGGATCGATCCGCATTGCACACATATATATATATATATATATATATATATATATATATATATAGAAAGCAAAAGTAGATATGCTGCTCTCTCCATACATTGTACTTGCCCGGTAAATGTCGGCTGCACAATTTCTATGCAGTCACGAACATTAACTGTTTGCACATATATATAGACAATACAATTATACATAGTTTTGCTATGTTCTTCGACGACTGGTTAAATAAAATGGGATTGGTGTTTACTTCAAGCTCACAAAGATGATTTAAAGGTATGTCACCACCACCCGCAAAATCAATTAATGTTTAATTGTATTATATATATATATATATATATATATATATATATATATATATATATATATATATAAATGCGTATGTGCAATGCGGATCGATCCTCGCTAGTCAGTTTGCCGTCGTACTCTAATGATGATCATGGAAGGTCGAAACGCGTCAGTGCGTGCGACTGGCGGTAGTTTTGTCATGCTGTTTGAAGACTGGTTAAATAAAATGGGATTGGTGTTTACTTCAAGCTCACAAACTTGATATAAAAAAATTTTACCATCACCCGTGCAATCAATTAATGTTTAAATGTATTGTCAACCCTTACCAGTGTGAATGCAGGCTGATCATTCATTATAATGGGCTTCAAATTTTGGCACGGACACTGACATTAAGGATAACTAACCACATCTTATTACGGGTCGAAACCTAGTCTTGGTTGGCTTGGTTCGCTTCATGAATCTTTCAGAGGATAACAGCAGTGGCCGGGTCTGATGCAGCAAAGCCGCGGTTTAGAAAACGTGGCAAATGGCCAACACTAATACCTCAAATCAAAGCCTACAAATCGAAGAGGTTCATCACAGCATCGGCACAAACAGCAATACAACTGCCGCATAACTAAAAGACAATAATTCTACACTCAGTAGGAATAGAGATGCTTACCTGGGTAACACACAGAAACTAGGCAACTAATACGTCTACACAGAGCAATCTAGGCCAAGTCAACTCTAAGGCAAGTCGACATCGACGAAACACTTTCCTTGCATCGTTCACTTCGTCAACAGGACCAAGCCTCACAGTTAACCCTGCCATGCGTAGAAAATAACGCTAGGAGTATTTTGCTAGAAGTCAAAAACAATGTCATCACTGAATTCTATTTTATGCCATATCGCGCAGGATGCCAAACCATAGGCACTGATGCGCAGCACGTGGCCTCCGACCTGGCAGACGAAAAAGTCCAGTTTATTTCTAAGGCCATTCTGGCGCAAGCTGAGAGAATAATGTGCTACTAGGTGATCGAATTAAATGCACAGAAAAGACGTGACAGAGCCAAAGTTTTTTTGCCTGAAGAAGTACTTCTGTTGGCTGAGCCAAAAATACGACTACGAATGTCAGCGATGCTTATTCATTCTTTCAAACACATACAGGCTATTGTTGTTTAATAGCGGCGGGCGAATGCCCGCAAATGTCTAAGATGTTCTACTCTTAATAACCACGTTTCACTAACGAATAATAAGAGGACACACACACACACACACATATATTAGTCGCGCACACGGCCTTTAAGACATAGTGACATACTCGCAGTTTACCATAAATAGCAAAGGTTATCGCACAAATTAAGATTGTCTGTTATGAAACTGGGAATAATAATCGACGCACTCAAAGCAACCGACAGGCTCACCTCATTCCATAACTATGCCGCCACAAATTATGTTGCCACAACTTTAAATAAGGTAGGAAGCAGATCATCAGATTGTATTAAGCATTTCTAACTTTGATAGACGTTCGAGATTGATATTCCACATTATTGGAACAGCCATACTTCCGCGGATAGGGAGTGATGCAGATTTTAAAGAAAAAGTTTCGGACTTGAGCTAAGGACTCACCATGTTGCGACTTGAGAAAATTCCATGGTACCAGAGATTCGAATCCAAGAACGCATCGATAAGGATGATGTACCTAGTTCTATAATACTCACAGGAATCTGCACTGTAGTGTCGGATAAGCAATGCATATCAATTTCTATATTTTTTTTCTAACATACTTGTTAGGGCTTCTTGTTGCCCAGTTTGTCTTAATGCTGGCACAGAACATGCGCCAGCGTAAAATTGTAATGAATGATAGTTTACTTGGAATTTTTCAGCAGTTGGAAATCAGACATTTGGCTAAGTGATTTTATCAACGTCTACCTCATTCATAGCATCAATAACAGCGTTTTCGTCAGATTGAGAACAGGAAAGTGATAGACAATGGACAAATCGGAAATGAAAATGTCTACAAAAGCCTGATTTCGTTTAGCCATACTGCACGACTCCGCAGATAAGGCAAGCATATGTATCCTGCGAGTCATTATAGTTCGTACTTTATATAGATGTGTGTGCTTTAAAAGAACACTAGGCGGCTCATTTCTAATCTAAATTGTTTGTGTTGAGATTTTTTCTTCTCTTATACAGTCTGCAAACCAAGGCTGATTGGCACGTTCTAACCAGTTGACAATAGCCAAAAATGCCATCAGCAGCCAAAACTTTCCCTTCACGTCTGGCACACTTGCTCATATTCCGTCATTATCAATTTAACACATACTTAATGCATAGTTAAAATGAACTCGTGGCTTCGCATGAAATAGGATGATGGCTGGAACCAATTAAATCCAGCAGAGTTCATGCTACCATAACTAAGAGGGCTAACTAATTCCAGCCGGTCATAAGGACGGAAATTTCAATGGCAACAAAGAGGCTACGACGCTTCAACGCTGCTTCAAACTCATTGGCAAAATTAAGCCAAAGTTTATCCACCTCCGCGGAGACAGTGGAAGTTAATTCTGCAAAGCTTATAAGCTAGGGTGCTATCTCTTCGCTGTTTCGCAACAGATGCCAGTTGCTGAAAAGCTTTTGCGTTAGCAGAGACAGAAACCAAAATCTACAGTTTAACCAGCGGAAGAAAAGCTGAGACCTTCTTAAGTTTATCCTTTAAAGCGTACCAGATACTGTTTGCTAGGCTGTCTGATGTAACTGAAGAAGGTTAAACAAAAGCATAGTTGACCTTCAAGGCTCGCATCACATTTGCATTCGTTTTCAGTACACAAATAGCCGGCGACCAAATGAAGTAGTTTTAACTCGAATTATAGCGCCTAAAAGACTGTAATGATTAAACGAAAAGAGCACCGACGAAATGCTCTCGCGCGTTGAACAGAAAAAGAAATCTTTTTTTATTATCAGAATGTGGTCATCCTGAGTACGCTGATATTTCACCGCCTCACCAGCATGAGATATGTCGCCGACTTGTGACAAAATTCTGTCAAAAGTGCAAGAAAACTGAGTTCAGCAAGACTAGAATAAGGTTAACATCACGATTTTAGAGCCGGATATCGTTGTCAATCTATGCTCGGCCCGAGTCCCATTTCCAACAGCTCATTTTTACGCGCAATCTCGATCTAATTTGACGCAGAAAACACCGGCAATTACTTGGATGCAGAAGCGTCACTTAAGATCGGAGGCTAAATCGAAAATTAGTTCCACGAAATCACTCTTGACATAAGCGAAGAAAGCAAAAAACATTAAATATCTTAATTAAATGGATAAACCATTCTTGGTCTTAACCAGTACATGCCCAATAAAGGTTGTCGGAAATCTACTGTGCGTGTTTGAGCGTATTCTGCAGTCCAAAAGAGGTAACGTATCGATTACCTTCCTTCTACCCATACCCGGAACTTGTGCAATATCACACGACATATTACGACTTCTACCGACGGAAAGATTCCTATCAAACACTTGCCGACCGCTTATTGGAGGCTTTAAGAAATAAATGTCCATCTAGCCAACGGTAAATTTACAACAATAATGGTTATTCTCCAGAATCACTAGCTTTATACAGCTGGAGCCTTGACCGCGATCTCATTTGCTGTAACCCGTTCTCGCTTATCAACCCCAAAGGTTCAGCAGGTGTGTTAATGCTTTCAATATCGCGCGCCAGCTGATGCGGCATAGAGTCATCTGAATAATAAAAGAAAACCAGGCTGCATTCCATGAACAAAATATACCACTTTACTGCCGCATAATCATCGATTTCGTAGTTACGAATTGGGTATAAGTAAACACTGTCATCCGTTTATGGTGGGAAGTTGGGAATGTTAATCTGACTTCACCTGATTTACTTTTCTCGTAAAATAGACTCCAACAGTGCTGAAGCGCCATCGGTATAGTCTAGCGAAACAAAAATGCACACAAAACAACAGACAATCAGTAAGGTCCAGTAGCCAGTGATGAATGAATGATATGTATTCAGATTTATTTAGCTTTCACATGGACTGCAATCCAAGGTGAACGAGCACTTTCTGTTCAGATCGTCTGTTTTTATATGTGATTAAATACCAACCCTCGTTAACCTGTCAGAAACAGCAGATTCACCAGAAACCAAATGGATAAACAGACTATAGAAGGCACCTTGCCGTAAAGCTGACTTGACCATAATTGTCTTCGTAGAAGTCAAAATTGCCTAATTTCTGTGTGAACTAAATATCTCCATCTGAATTAAATCCTCCCATTCATAAATCACTCTTCTTGAAATATTTTTTCGCTTTAAATTATATTTTTTTTAATTTCTGTATTTTATCATCATTATACGACAGTGAAGCATCAGTCAAGAAAAGTTGTTGTCTTGCTGTTATCTGGCGATGATTACTGACAGTATCAAAAAACCAACCATGAAACCGCCTTATCATTGTTATCACTATGAGTCTCAAGAAAATAATAAAATTAATACAAGTAAACAATCATTGAGTGTGCGGGTGGTAGTAAAATTTCTTTAAATCAATTATTATTGTTATCAAGGTTTCGATCTTGATATAAGCACCTGACCCATTACATATGTCAGTATAAATTAAGAATTGTATAGTGTAAAAAAGACAATTCATTCAGTAGACCGCTTTCATCCTCATTGTGTACTCATCATGCGCTGGCCAGAATTTGCCACGGACAGGGCACGAACCTGGGCACGTCTCCTTCGGAATCTGGTGCTCTACCCACAGAGCCATTCTGTCGCACACTACACTACACACAATTTTTAGTTATATAAAAACTAATGTAACCCGGTTAGTCTATTTTTCCTTTAAGAGGAGCTCATATGGCATCCATTTATACCCAAAGTTCCAACTAACCATCCCACAACTGTCATTACTGAACAGACACCACACTACATGGGAAAGTGGCTTTGAAATCAACACTTATATAATTAACCGAGCATTGGTTGCGCTAAAGTGATAACAATTATTATAATCAAGGTTGCGATCGTAAAATAAGCACCTGGCCCACTAATTATTTACATGTCAGTATAAACACAGAAGTGTATAGTGTAAAAAGGCAATTCATCCAATAGATCGATTTGTCCTATTGGGAACTCATCACGTACTGGCCAGAATTTGCCGCAGACAGGGCTCGAACCTGGGCACGTTTGCTTCGAAATCTGGTGCTCTAATCACTGAGCCACCCTGTGGCAAATTCTGGCCAGTATGTGATGAGTTTCCAATAAGTATGAAACCGGTCTACTGAATGAATTGCCTTTTCTACACGATAAAATTCTTAGTTTATACTGACATGTAAATAATTAATGGGTCAAGTGCTTATATCAAGATCGCAACCTTCATTATAATAATTGTTATCAACGCCCGCGCAACCAATATTCGTTTAATTATATAAATTTTCATTTCAATACCACTACCCGTGTAGTGGGGTGTTTTTTTTAGAATCAAGTCGTCGAACAACAATAATTGATTGCGCGGTTGGTGGTAACAATTCTTTAAATCAAGTTTGCGAGATGAAGTAAACACAAATCCCATTGTATTTAACCAGTCGTCGGACAACATATAAAAACTACCGCCAGTCGCACACACTGACGTGTTTCGACCTTCCATGATCATCATCAGTTTGCCATCATACTCTGATGATCATGGAAGGTCGAAACGCGTCAGTACGTGCGACTGGCGGTAGTTTTGCTATATTGTCCGACGATTGGTTAAATACAATGGGCTTGGTGTTTACTTCAAGCTCGCAAACTTGATTTAAAGAACATAGTGAAACTACTGTCAGTCACGCGAACTGACGCGTTTCGGCCGTCCATGTTCGTCATCTGAGTACGACAGTATTTTTGCTACGTTTTTCGACGACCGGTTAGATACAATTTTATTGGTGCTTATTTCAAGCTCGCAAAATAGATTTTAAAAATAAAATTAATGCTTCCAAACCTTGGAAGATCAAACGATGAGAACAAACAGAAAGGTTTGATTTTATATATCGATTACGATCCTAAGATGGACGCTAGTACACCCTGCACCCTAGGGTACCGATGAAATTTATGAATATAACAAGAGCTGCAGAAAAGCTAAACAATATTTATCGAACGCAACACACCATTACTGATTATACCAACTGGTAAAAAAACGGTGCAACATACACCTAATAGATAAGACACCTGGATGGGAAAAGTGACGATGTCTGTTCAATTGTTCGTCATCTCATACAATCGCATCAATAATATATGGCTTTGCCTTCAAACTAACTACCCCACCCTCCGCTAGCCTATTAGAAATGCATTTCAACCAGACATTAAATGGTCGGTTATGCGCACAAGTTGAACAGCAATGCAACAAACACTTCAGTTGTGTAGTTTCGACGAGTGAAAACTCGCTTAAAGTTGAAAAGTATTTCTATCAACTCACCTTCATAAACTGATGACAGAAAAGCGTACGCTTGTCCATGCACATGTCACGAAATGTGGTTGCAATCTCCGGAAAAAGGTTGCAATTCACCAATTGATCATAGTGCACTTTAATCAGAGCAATTGCAGTACGAAACAATATCTTGTCCCCTTCGTAGAAGATGCAGTCAAATATACGCATGACAGTCTAAATAGTTTAATATTAAATAAGTAAAATTGTTAAAAGTTTGACAGCAAATTCAATGAAAAGGGATAAATAAATGCATAAACGGGCATCATTCTACCGTAAACTGCCTTCCATTAGAGTCAGCTTATCTTACAAAAAAGAGCATTAAGTCTTTTCCTCTGACTTATTTAAAGACCAACATCTCAGCGGAGAATCTACTGTACATGTAGGTGAGAATTATGTTTCGTTGCTAAGGTGGTTGCGACTCCATTGGCTTACTTCCTGACTTTCTCCGGAGTTTCTACAGGTTAACAAAGTAAATTATTAAATTTAATAAAAAGAAACGATTGAACTTTCTTTTAAAGATAGATTATCACATCCATTTAGTACGAGAAAGATTCAAAATGGCCATTCCAATCCTCGGAGTCAGTAAAAGCAGATGAAGGACTATTCTATGAATAAGAATAAAAGTTGAATTACAAATTCGTATTAAAGCTAATGTGAGATTTCAACGTACCTGAACAGAGCTAACATTGTACAATAAAAATCAACGAAAACATGCAGATAAAAAGAATCGCTTTGCATTTCATAATAACAATAAACAACAAAATCGCAGGCAGCATTCAAGAAACAATAGCCCATTGCTAATTTGGATGAAATTCCGGCTAGGAATGCCTCCAACAAATTACCTAAGCCAGTCTTAGCCCACGGTCATCTCTTGCTTTATAAAACACTCGTAAATCCGTCTGCTTTGGAAAACGATTTCATTAGACATCTGGCAGTATTTCTGATGTAATTTATGTCATAAAAGGAACTCAATATTTCAGTCCGGATCAGTCATGTAGAAACAAATGACTGGGTTTTTAAATATGTAAAAAAGGACTCACCGAATTTAAAAAGCAGTCACTACTCGGATGCCGTATACAATAGTGAGTTTGGCTTAAAACGCCTACCTAACATCAATGCAAATGTTAAGCTCGATTCAATCGAACAGTGGAATATTGTCTAAATAGTTTTATGTCTATTGCCTTCGAATATTACCCAGTATACCGATCATCACGTTTTTAAAAAAACTAATAAAGCAAACTCGATACCTTATCTAGCTATATCATGTATACTTCAGACTGACCTTTCACTAGATAGTTGCGTGTCATGTTTGCGTGTGTGTGTGTATATATCCAAAATTAATATGTCTATCCAACTGCAATTAATAGACATTCGTTTATCCTTTACACGTGTCAGACTTTTTTAATTCGTATTGTCTGAAATGCTGTATTACTAGGGTGATGTAAATAGATTTTGGGGGGGGGAGTAGAAGCAAAAATTATGTTCATTAAATTAGAAGCTGAAGTAAGATATGAAACAAAATAAGTGATTGCTAGACAAGAACTTGTAAAATAATTTTAACGAAAGAATAAGCAACATAGAAGATAGAATTCCTTTAATAAGTGTTCAACTCACTCAGAGATTTTAAACAGACGAACAGTTAGTGTGAAATTTAAAAGAAGTATATTCTCGATAATTGATTTACTATTAATTATATAATACGTCCACTTACAATCCAGTTTTGATCCGATGTTTTTAATCTTTTACGAGAGCTAGCTTCATATTATGATTCATGCAATCATCTTTTCCTAACATTAGCTAATGCTGTATTCCAAATCGAACCTAAAGATGTTTCAAAGTATGCTTAATTCATAACATTACATCGAGATTTAATTTTGATGGATTCTCTAATCAATCTCGTCAACCCATTACGACTAAATATCGCTATCCGTCTGAAATCATCCCCGTTAATATTGTCAAGTCTTCACCACATGCTGAGCATCATCAGATTTAGCAATATGTCCATACTTGCATGCAATTCTCTGTTCACCTCTTTTTACCTTGATTGAGTGCATGTTCTCCTCAACATACATGAGACTAAAATCATTGCATCGGATTTCATGCTTTCCTGGTGTTTCTAAGGATTCCAATTTTTTTCTTCTTAGTTAGGGAGTTTAGTGCCCAGGGTAAAAGACTGTCCTAAAACAGCTCTTATACTGTATTTTAAAGCTATTGAATTTACTTTCCTACTTAGTTTAGAGTATATAAGCACTACAAACTTTAGATCTTTCCTCCTTTTTTCGGCTTTTATGTCATGAAACTCGTAAAGGAGAAATTCAATAATTCAGAATTAGACATGATGGTAAAATGGTTGATTTTGGAATTTAAAGACCTTCTCAAGGCAACAGTAATTTAATTGTAGCTAATCTGAACGTAAAGCTATCAAAATTATATCTTAAGATAAATCAAGTTGAACCACAACCCTGTTTTAAACATTGCTATTTCCAATGAAGAATAAGTTTGAAATGAGGTCATTACAGATCATTATTCCAGATTTGGATAATACGAAATTTCATTTAACGTTACCTCAATGGCTTTGACACATCAAGAGGATAAATTTAAGCCAAACTATGAAATTCAACGTCTCAGAAATAAGTTAATATCAAACAATGTTATATTTCTAAAAGATCATAAAGGAGGAACAACAGTTCTAATGAGTCAGTCCGATTATTATAATAAAATGTTAGAACAGTAAAGTAATGCAGAAGTATACATTCAAACAGCAGAAGACCCAACTGATATGTTGGTGTGAGTGTATGGTTCGGTTAAAGAGTATAAGCCTGGTAGCACATTAAGACTTTTTGGCAATATAAAACACTCCACAACATAAACTATTCCGAAGTTTCCGCGTCATAGAATTAGAAAATAGTTCTATTTCTTAGGCCATACATTGATGAACTTGTATCAGTTGGTTGAAATTGTCGATAAATGTGTACTAGATGGTGATAGATGAAGTATCTATGTGCATGTATATACAGGTACCTGAAGCCACGGCTTGATTTCGACGTTTCTTAGTTGATCACCCGTTAATAGCAAGCCCATTGGACATCATTATGAAGATTATGTTTACAAGTTTCCTCTAATTATTGAAATTCATTAAACAATGTTATGAAAAAAAATTAGAGATTCCCCAATGGGACAACATTTACAGGTTCCAATGGCATTATTTCTAAAATAATCCTAATTACAATTAAACGAACATTGGTTGCGCAGGTGGTGATAACAATTATTATAATCAAGGTTGCGGTCTTGATATAAACACCTCACCCATCCCCTCCTCAATGTGGTACGACGGTGTCAACCATGTCTCGATGGCCGATCGTACATGGGCTAACGGGGCTATGGCGGTGGTGTCACCAGGGCGTGGTGGATTTCCGACTGGCAATCGGATCTCCTATAAAATACCACATGAGCCCGAAGACGGCACCATGACTCGGCGTGTGTTCCCCGCCACAAAAGGGTTCAACAGCCACAGGATTACATGGACTCCTGGACAGTACCCCGTACTTCCGAATGGCGAATGAGCTCTCAACAGCCACCGGCAACCATGCAACTTACTGCTGCCTTGCAGTCTGCGCTTGGATGTGCAAAGGCTAGAGGTGCGTCCTCGATCAAAAAGCCGAGTGGTGAGGGGACACCACTTGTACCAAATTCCCAAGAAACTCCATGAAATGTCACAAATACCGTTCATGCTACGGCGTCCCCGGCAAGCGACGCGCTCTGTATCAGCGCGAAAACACCTATTTATTTCGGGTGTTGGAATGTTCGATGTTCCGAAATGGCTGCCAACCGCCCGGCATGGAGAGGTATAATCCGGGATTTCAGTGGAGCCGGCTTATCCTCCAAAAGGAGTCAGCCGCAGTAAAGTAAAAAGTAAAATAAACTAAGAATTGTATAGTGTAGAAAAGGCAATTCATCCAGTAGACCGGTTTCGTCCTTATTGGGAACTCATCAAGTACTGGCCAGAATTTGCCGCGGACAGGATACGAACCTGGGCACGTCTGCTTCGGAATCTGGTGCTCTAACCACTGAGCTATCCTGCCGCACACTACACTACACACAATTTTCAGTTATATACTAACTAATGTAACTTGGTTAGTCAATTTTTCCTTTAGGTGGAGCTCATATGGCATCCATTTAGACCCAAAGTTCCAACTAACCATGCCCAATCTGTCATTACTGAACAGACACCACATTACATGGGGAAATGGTATTGAAATGAACATTTATATAATTAAACTAACATTGGTTGCGCGGGTGGTGATAACAATTATTATAATCAAGGTTGCGGTCTTGATATAAACACCTGACCCATTAATTACTTGCATATGTCAGTATAAACTAAGAATTGTATAGTGTAGAAAAGGCAATTCATCCAGTAGACCGGTTTCGTCCTTATTGGGAACTGATCACGTATCCTGTCCGCGGCAAATTCTGGCCAGTACATGATGAGTTCCCAATAAGGACGAAACCGGTCTACTGGATGAATTGCCTTTTCTACACTATACAATTCTTAGTTTATACTGACATATGTAAGTAATTAATGGGTGAGGTGTTTATATCAAGACCGCAACCTTGATTATAATAATCCTATTTACAACCTGAGTCGTTTGATTGAAATTCCACACGGGCATGGCTCGTTATGATTTCTAATTGTATCACTTACAATGATATGTGGTTATGATGACTATATCTGATTTATTGGTCTCCCCCCCCCCCCGAAAATGTAAGGGTGACCTCAGATACGTCATTTCACATGTTGAGTACCACCAGAAATATTCTTACGCACGTAAATGATAAATTTATATTCAGCCACTATAGTTTCATCTAATTAGATAAACATAATAGTTATGGTTATACACATAAACACACCCACGTGAAACGCAACTATCTAGTGAAAGGGCAGTCTGATGTATAAATAATATGGCTATTATGTCTACGAATGCTTTTCGTCGTGTGTCACGTTCTATTCATCTTGGTTACAGCGCGGGGTGTACAGATTACAAAGTTGATTAGTCATATTTTCGTGTAATTTCTGTCACTGTTAATGATGATAGTCATGCCGTTTCGGCATCTGTTTGAATTTCAGTTTTCTTGCCAACCCTATTGAATATTTTTAATGCTGATCTATGGCAAAGTCCGAAAAGTATTAGAAAATATAAAGCCATTTGAATAAGACACGAATCATTCAGTCAACACATTAATAAAAAGTTCCACCATTACATTTCACTCTACTCGCAATGGATGACACAAACCAACAAAAATTCACTTCTTTCTAAATAAGTCCAAACACCCATTAGACCAGCGTCAACAAACATTCTATGAGAATGTCAACAAGCTGAAGTAAAGAAAACTGCGCAAATGGCATCAGAATCATAATTAACAGTGACGAAAATGCATAACGATATGAGCAATCAAACCCCGCGCTGTTACCAAGACGACTAAATAAAAATCAAGGAAAGAGCGATACGAAAGACAACTTACAGAGGAGAAACATAAGTAAACACAACAGCCACCAAACCTAACACCTTATCAAAAATTATTCCATCAATACAATAATAATCACATCTTAAACATCACACAACAAGAATGACACCTACACACACACACACACACACACACGCAAACATGCACATGCACTCGCAATTCAGCTATCAATAAACAGTAAATTTCAAAATCTGACAGTTTGACATCTACTTAAATAAATGAAAATACAGAAATTATTTAACGGAGAGAATTAAATGTGTAATTCGGAAATCTCGAAGTAATTATCCACATTAAACATAAAACTTGTTACCAAGCTTTTTTTACTCATCATATATATATATATATATATATATATATATAATTCTTATAATTAGGAAAACACAAATAACGAAGTGGATAAAGGCCATTTATTTCGTGAATACTAATCATCTCTTATACAATCATACATATTTATACATTTTGGGTTTTCAATTGACTATGCTAGTGGTAACAAATCTGACTCGTTTTTACTGCTGTTTCTTGTTTTGACTAGTTGGTGAGTGTGTATGCGTTTGTGTTTGTGTGTATGCGTGTTTGCATGTAAAGGTCATTCTCGCAGTATTGCGAAGTGATGTCTGAGATCTTGTCATTATTGTTTTGATAGCTTGAGAATTAACCATTTGTGCGCATTGTTCACTGTTACATATACAAGTGCTATTTTTCCCAGTATAGTTGATCGTTTCACCTCGTTGCGCAAAGTTTTCACGTGGTAACAACGCCAGTGTTGATTGCAGTGTTAAACGCTCACATTGTTTGGAGACTTCTGTCATCGTATGCGCCTCTGTTATTTCCACTTCAGTTTGTTGCCAATCCGATTTTACGTTTGTTGATTCTAGTCGAGGGCCTGTTTGTTCTTGACTGGATACTAGTAGTTTGTTGTTGAATTTTGTTATTCTTGGCCAGTCGACAAGAATATCATGTTGATGAAACTTTTGAATATTAAGGTCAGGTGCTTGTTGTTTTATGTAAAGGGCTTCGTAGATAAATAATAATTTTTCTGATTTTGCTTTATGTAGAATTGTGAAATTGGTCGAATTGACAGGGTGCCCCGTTGCCAATATATGATCGGAAATAGCTGATTTTCCTGACGGTGGCAAGCCTTTGTTAATCAATTTCTGTGACAAATGTTGCTGGATTCTGCTTATCAATTGCTTCTTCGTACGTCCGATATATGTGCTACCGCAAATACATGAGAATTTGTAGACTATGATTGATTTGGAGAGAATTGGCAATTGATCTTTGGCATCCAACCTCATGATTCTCTGTGTACTAAATGTTATATTAACTTTAACACTGGGAAAGTTGCCCTTAGTTATTCTATTCAGCCGCCGTGCAATTATTGAGGCTGGTACGTCGCCTCTAAATGATAAGTTTAGGAAAACCTGCTTGACTTAACACTTATATTGCAGCCAAATGTACTTGTGCCAAACTTCTAGAAAGAATTAAGTTCTTCAAATCGTGTTTAGAATCAGATGTTGTGCCAAAACGATTCCTCAAGCAGTGCAGAAGAAATAACCAAAAAACCGACGAATCAATTTATGTCGCTTATTGCTCAATGGTATCGAGGACAACCAATCAAAACTGCAAGATGCTGAGAGCATCATTCAATCACTGGGTTGTCAAATTGCAAAACTGAACGACGGCGAATACACCGCTTTCACAAAGAAGATAGAAACACTGATGAAAATAACAGCGGACAAAGAAACCAAGGACCTCACGAGAGACCTGGACAAATTTCATACGCAATCAAAATTTCCTACGAACCCAGACGCTTTTATTCACAATTATTCAAAAGTGATCTTGTCAAAACACCAGAAAGAATTACTCTCCTTAGGAGCAAAATTCTGCGTAGTCAAGAAAAACCTAAGTGAACGTGACATTATTGACATTCAGGCTGGAACGGAAAATTTCTAAAATGACTTAACGAAAGACACCGCCCCACATGCATTCAATGGACAAGGACTCAAAGCTGAGATAGTAAGCGCACTAGAACAATACAAGAAGGAATTCAAAGGCAGCCAAATCATCACAAAACAGCACATAGACGAACTCAGAAAACTCCAATCAGACAAATCCATACGACTTTCCACACCCGACAAAGGATCACGAATTGTTATACTTGAGGCCGACGCTTACAGGAAGGCCATGAACGATATAATAAATGATCAATCTAAATTTAAGCATGAGATCAAACAGAAAGATGATTCAACGAACATCGAATCAAGAATTAATGCAATTTTGAAAAAGATGGAAAAACATGTTCTAACATCGATGGCTGACTCCGAGATTAGATCAAAACTCACAGAAGACATCCAAAAAGCAAAACCAGTCGGAACAAACATTGCAAGATTGTACGGCAAACCAAAAACTCATAAAGCCGTGACAGCCTCAGGAGCTCCTTCGATGCGGCCCATTATGTCAATTATCAACGCTCCACAACATAAACCGGCCAAATTTCTCTGCAAACTACTTGAACCAATACGGAGCATCATAAACGCTAACACTATCAAGGACTCCTTCGAACTAGCAAATGAATTGAAGGAGAAGAACATCCTACAGAATAAAATGGTCTCGCTTGACGTCTCATCCTTATTTACAAACATACCACTGGATAAGACAACGGAGATCTTGTGTGACCTCATCAAAAATGAGTTTATTGACTTCCCTATAGATACCAATGACATCAAAGACCTCATATTAGCATGTACTAAAAACGTGCAATTTACATTCGAAGGGATATACTTTTTTTTACTGCGGCTGACTCCTTTTGGAGGATAAGCCGGCTCCAGTGACATTTCATGGAGTTTCTTGGGAATTTGGTACAAGTGGTGTCCCCTCACCACTCGGCTTTTTGATCGAGGACGCACCTCTAGCCTTTGCACATCCAAGCGCAGTCTGCAAGGCAGCACTAAGTTGCATGGTTGCCGGTGGCTGTTGAGAGCTCATTCGCCATTCGGAAGTACGTGGTACTGTCCAGGAGTCCATGTAATCCTGTGGCTGTTGAACCCTTTTGTGGCGGGGAACACACGCCGAGTCATGGTGCCGTCGTCGGGCTCATGTGGTATTTTATAGGAGATCCGATTGCCGGTCGGAAATCCACCACGCCCTGGTGACACCTGGGATATACTACCGTCAGATCAATGGTGTAGCTATGGGAAGTTGCATCGCACCCCTCCTGGCAGATGTATACATGTATCACCTGGGAAAAACGAGCCTAAAAGGTATAATTGACCAGTGCGCACTCTACAAAAGGTATGTAGATGATACCTTGTTGTTCATCTCAGAAGCAGCAGACCCTTCTGAAATCCTCAAACAAGCAAATGGAGTCGATCCAGACATCAAATTCAATCTCGAGGTAGAGAAAAACGACAGTTTTCGCTTCCTTGACATCAAACTCACTCGAGAAGCAAACGGAGATTTGACACTGGCCTAACATAGAAAATCCACTTTCACCGGACAATACATTCACTACAACAGCAGTGTGCCAAAATCCCACAAAAGAAACTTAGTAAACAACCTAGCAAACAGAATCAGGAAGATCATGCTCTGAACACAAGATTGAGGAAGAACTGGGCTACCTCAGGAAAATTTTGCTAATGAACAACTACCCAGAGCGTTTCATTGATGTCAACATCAGACCACGGCAGATTCGTACTAGAGAGGATACCGTCAAGCAGGTTTTCCTAAACTTATCATTTAGAGGCGACGTACCAGCCTCAATAATTGCACGGCGGCTGAATAGAATAACTAAGGACAACTTTCCCAGTGTTAAAGTTAATATGACATTTAGTACACAGAGAATCATGAGGTTGGATGCCAAAGATCAATTGCCAATTCTCTCCAAATCAATCATAGTCTACAAATTCTCATGTATGTGCGGTAGCACATATATCGGACGTACGAAGAAGCAATTGATAAGCAGAATCCAGCAACATTTGCCACAGAAATTGATTAACAAAGGTTTGCCACCGTCAGGAAAATCAGCTATTTCCGATCATATATTGGCAACGGGGCACCCTGTCAATTCGACCAATTTCACAATTCTACATAAAGCAAAATCAGAAAAATTATTATTCATCTACGAAGCACTTTACATAAACCAACAAGCACCTGACCTTAATATTCAAAAGTTTCATCAACATGATATTCATATTGACTGGCCAAGAATAACAAAATTCAACAACAATCTACTAGTATCCAGCCAAGAACAAACAGGCCCTAGACTAGAATCAACAAACGTACAATCGGATTGGCAACAAACTGGAGTGGAAATAAGAGAGGCGCATACGATGACAGAAGTCTCCAAACAATGTGAGCGTTTAACACTGCAATCAACACTGGCGTTGTTACCACGCGAAAACTTTGCGCAACGAGGTGAAACGATCAACTATACTGGGAAAAATAGCACTTGTATATGTAACAGTGAACAATGCGCACAAATGGTTAATTCTCAAGCTATCAAAACAATAATGACAAGATCTCAGACATCACTTCGCAATACTGCGAGAATGACCTTTACATGAAAACACGAATACACACTCACCAACTAGTCAAAACAAGAAACAGCAGTAAAAACGAGTCAGATTTGTTACCACTAGCATAATCAATTGAAAACCCAAAATGTATAAATATGTATGATTGTATAAGAGATGATTAGTATTCACGAAATAAATGGCCTTTATCCACTTTGTTATTTGTGTTTTCCTAATTATAAGAATACTGTGTTAAATTAAAAAGGAATGGACGTTATAAAGAATATATATATATATATATATATATATATATATATATATATATATATATATATAGTGCATAGTCTTATGATTAGAGACTAATAACAAAGTGGAGAAAGGCGATTTATTTCTGAATACTAATCATCTTATACAATCATATATATTTATACATTTTCGGTTTTCAATTGATTATGCTATTGGTAACAAATCTGAAAACCCAAAATGTATAAATATGTATGATTGTATAAGAGATGATTAGTATTCACTAAATAAATGGCCTTTATCCACTTTGTTATTTGTGTTTTCCTAATTATGAGAATACTGTGTTAAATTAAAAGGAATGGACATATATATATATATATATATATATATATATATATATATATATATATATATATATATATATGATATAGCGCTACATAAGTCGAACAAACTGACTACTAATGAAGCAAATAAAAAATAATTTTAGACTAAACGTATGTGGCTAAATGGAGAACGTTAAGAGTTCTCAATAAAGACAAAACTAGTCTACTGTATGAATTGCCTTTTATGCAGCAAGGTGGCTTTGTGGTTAGAGCGACAAAATCCGATGCATACCTGCCTATGTTCGAGGCCTGTCGGTGTTAAATTCTGGCCAGTACGTGATGAGTTCGCAATGAGGATGGTTAGTTAGAACTGTGGATCTAAAGGATACTATATATACTTCAACTAAAGGAAAGGCTAACCAAGTAATAATATTTAGTATATAACTGAAAATTATGGACAGGGTGCAGTATAGTGGCTCACTGGTTAGAACAGATTTCGAAGCAGACGTGCTCAGGTTCGAGCCCTGTCCGCAGCAAATTCTGAACTGCATGTGATGTCTTCCTAACAAGGAAAAAACAGTCTACTGGACGAATTGCCTTTACTACACTATACAATTCTTTGTTTATACTGATAAATGTATTTGCATAACCAGTCAGGTGTTTATATCAAGATCGCAACCTAGATTAAAGTAATAATGAAGCAAACAAAAAAGCATTTTAGACTAAACGTAGTTTGCTGAAAGGAGAACATTTTTGCAAAAATTGAACACACTGATTTTACAAATTGCACTCCCAACCAAGCGAATTTCCAGGTGTGCTTCAAAGCAATAACCGAAAAGGAGTTACGCACAGCGAAGTTGCTATATGCAACGTCCTTAATACGCAGCCAGTTAAGCAAAAGAAGCTTGTACTTTAATTACATATAAACCATATAATTGAGTGTATTTGTAGGTGTGGGACTTTGTAAGTGCCTCTTCATGTGCATTTCCCGGTTCGCGTTCGTTATTATATAATGTATATACTTTATCGAATTAACTGCCATTTGCTTTGCCTTTTAACTGCGCTGTATAGACTCGATTTCTTATTCTTTCGATATGCACTTTTTCTCAATTAAAATAAGTATTAAACGATTAAATTTGAATTTTTGCGCAATGTTAGCATAAAATGATGAACTATCATGTCCGGCTGTCATGGGTAATTGATGGACACTTTATATACTAGATACTGTCATCCCTGTATGACCCCCATCTTTGGGTACAAGACGCCCTCCTTCCAATGACGCTTGCGATCCACTTTATATTGCAGATGCCTTCAATATTGTAACAGTGTTCTCAGCTCCCTAATGCCTGAGGTAAAAAGGATTATGCCAATGTATCTACTGTAATAATGTCGCGCTCTAAAGTTGACCTGAATTATATCTTTAATAGGCAAATGTTTAAGCAATTGCACAGTCGAGTTTACCTGTATGCAAATCTTGTTTATGTTTTCGGTTAATTCTGAGGACATTTTAACGCCTCTGAAGTTTCCGGAAAACAGGGCATTAAACGTCAGGCCAAATAAAAATAGTTTCAATGCAGAAAGACAAGCGTCTACAACAAACACTGTTACGAGTTACATCAAGCATAGTAAGAACGCATTTCAATAAAATCATCACATCAAAAATATCAAAAGGCAACTGCTCGAATAAAAAATTGTGTAGCTTATACAATAAAAAAAATTTGAGAAATTGTAAATCATTCTTGAAAAAACACATGATAGTTCTTCTATTTAAAGATACAAAAAGAAATGTATATGTTTTCTGTACAGCTCAAACACGCATACGGCGTCAAGACCTTAGACAAAACTGCGTTTTGTTCTATAATGAGGCCTAATATGGCCTTACTACGAAGTCAGATATGTTAATATGGTGTGCTTGCTTAAAATAATGCTTAAGGCTCTCCAAGTAACCAACCAATTGAGATTTGTTTCACAAGCATAAGCTTCGTAAGGTCGAATGTAAAACGAACAAGCATTAAAAACCATGTCGACAATAGAAAATAAATAAAATTAATGCAATTAATATATATATATATATATATATATATATATATATATATATATATATATATGTACATTAGTACACAAATAAACAAATAAATAAATTAATACATACGTATCTAAGTTAAGAAATCCATATATACTGCACACATAAATTACTTATATAAATTCCTATATATATTCTGAGAACTTGAATAGGCGCGTAGAAACGAAAATTCAGTTAACTCGTTTATTGAGCTGCGGTAGAGCCAGGTATTTTGAAATTTGAAATCAATTATCTACTTAAATCTAATTTTGGAAATAACTTGAAAACCACGTGGTCAATTTCGTATATGCTGACAAGGATTATGCTATTCTCTAAAGACGTTTGCTTTACCAAAAGCCGTCAATCATAATCTTTGTGGGAAAAGGCACTGCTTGCAAAAATATTAAGAAACCAATCCTGAGAATCAATTGGATACTCACAATTCTTAGCAACTATAGCCGTATTCTGAAGTAACGGCTTGATACACGGTGCTAAATCCATTGTATTTAGCAATGACTCGTAATTAGGTAGGACAACGATTATGAACAATCAGTCGAACAAATTATAAGCTAAAAGATTGGATGATTTTGGACCAGAAATAATTAATTGAGCTGTTACCACAATTGACGGTTGCGGGGGAACAGATAGCACTCCAAGGTCAGTCAAATTTGATTCTTTTATATTTTCGGGAAAACTGTTTTCAATAACATTTCCGGACAAGCAGAGTACGGCTGGCTTCAGAGTCACGGGATCAGTGATAACCCATCAATCAATTAAGAATAAACAAGTTTTGCACCTGTAAACGTAAAGGAAAAAATATTTTACTGACCTACGAGTGCAACTAATTTTCCCGCAACAGTCAATTGTGGTATCTGCTCGAACTATGAGACCGCTACGTAAATATCAATTCCTTTTAAAGAGTAATCGAGTTTGATAATTAATTTTTAATGCAGAATGAGCCAAATTTTTAATTGGATGCATAAATTGATTATATTGCAGGCTTGAAGTAAACAACAATCCCATTGTATTTAACCAGTCGTCGAACAACATAACAAATCTATCGCCAGCCGCAACGCACTGACGCGTTTCGACGGCAAACTGACTATCGAGGATCAAACCGCGTTGAATATATATGAAAATCAAATTTAAATATGCGGCTCTCATCTCTAGCAGTCGCGCATACATCTAACCAGTCGTCGAACAACATAACAAAACTGTTCGACGACTGGTTAAATACAATGTAATTGGTGTTTACTTCAAGCTCGCAAACTTGATTTAAAGAATTGCTACCATCACCCGCGCAATTATTGTTTATATGTATTACCTATATATATATATATATATATATATATATATATATATATATATATATATATGTGTGTGGCGAAATCTACAAACAGTTAATGTTCGTGACTACATAGAAATTGTGCAGCCGACATTTCCAGTCAAGTTAAATGTATGCGAGACTGCTATAGGTGAGAGCTGCATATCTAAATTTGATTTCCATATATAATCAATGCGGTTTGATCCTCGATATTCAGTTTGCCGTCGTACTCTGATGATGATCATGGAAGGTCGAAACGCGTCGGTGCGTTGCGGCTGGCGGTAGTTTTGCTATGTTGTTCGACGACTGGTTAAATACAATGGGATTGGTGTTTAATTCAAGCTCGCAAACTTGATTTAAAGCATTTTTACCACCACCTGCGCAATCAATTATTGTTAAATTATATAGAAGGCTTCTGCAAAACATTTAAAACGAGCGAAAAGTTTTTAATATCGCAACGCCACTGAAATATCTGGTAATATATTTAGTAACTTTATAATAGCAAACCAAATGATGCGGAATTACATTTTAATATTGAACAAAAACCAACAGGAAGAGGTGCAAATCACCAGTACATACGCGCACACACCCAATCTCGCCTATACACATATAAAACATGTTTGTACTAAAATTATGTACAAATTTAATTTGGATTCTCATCTACGGAAGAAGAATGTGGCCACCACCGACGTCTGAAATACGCTGTTCATTTCCAGTTACAGTTTACGAACAATACTAAAAAATTTACCTGGAAAGTGAATTTGAATTTCGTATACAAGATGTTTATCCATCCACTGAAACGTTTTAAAGTTTGCCAACTGTGCAGTGACGAAATTGCCTTTTTGGTACCCTTTTTGTAATCGGCTGGTCCTACCTTCATAGCGCTATAAGCCGCTATTTCTTCAAGTGCAAAACGCATTTATGCATGCGCTACGTTGTAGAACGAGATAGCAGTTTTGTTTTAGGCATTCTAGTAGTGACTGCCTCTTTCATTCACTGAGTACGCATTTCTAATCGTGTCTCATTTCAGGGGTAAAACAACCTGTATAGTAACCAGGTTGAATTGTGCGTCATGACATTTTTTTGTTTATATTTGGAGTTTGCTTCAATAAATTATTCGAGAAAGCAGAATGACAATTTAATTGTTTCGAACACTGCAGCGAAATTATGCTAAACAGAGGCCATATATTATGTATATTATATCGATGAATTAATTTATTTCTGTTTTATTCGAACTTTACTGCTTTAATTGATGTACTATCAAATCCATGACAATTTTTGGATTATTTTTTTTGATATACCATCCCCCTTTCTCAATATCCTACGACAAGTAAAGTTATTTCATTTAGTTGATCGTTTTCGTTCTCCGAAGTTTAGAGAATATAATCTTTAATTATTTTTTCTGTTTCCTTAAAGATTTTAAGCTAAACATCAACGTACCGCAGATTTTGAACGAAGGTTTTCAGTTGTTGTGTTTTCAGACGGCTCTTTTTAACATAATTTTTTTGGATTCAATAGCGAATTGGGCATGGCTATTCAAATAATCTTTTCTGAACATAAAAATTGAAGTTGAATTCAACATCCGCCGTGTATATGAAAAGAGAACTTCATGATGATTGGTAATATAGGGTTTAGAGTTGTAATGAGTCGAGGTTTTAATCAAAGATTCCTGTATATCTAAATAACCGCCCCCAAAAATATCACCTTATTTAAGGTGACAATTTCGAGGTTCACATTTTATGCATTAGAATAAGAGTTATTTGCATTTTCAAATTTTATTGGCTGAGAAATCTTTTTTAATTGAACTGCCAGTTTGTGCAAAAATTGACCTTAGTGGCGTAAATTTTCACACACTAACTTATTTGTCTACTTTTGGCAGGCTGTGTATTTCGGCCGCTTGTGTTACATTTGGTTTCGTTAATTTAAAATTGAGTTTGGCATTACCCGTTTCGTTGGAATTCATATCATTCGTTATTTTATTCACCTGTTTCACTTGTATCTCAAAAGGCATATCGTATAAAATAATCAATAGAATTTAACCATTTTTTATTACTTTGACTTGTCTTGAAATTTTATTCATTAATGGAAATTTAAATTAACAAATACTGTGTTTATTGGAGCATAGTTTCCTAATAGAGTATGCTCATGGAGCAATTTCAAAATGTCACACGTTTTTCACAAAGATCTGCTGTATAAAGCATTGGTATGTCGCTAAAATCTTAAAAATCATTAAAGATATGCAGAAAAATCTTAAATATTTAAAGGATATTGAAAAATTCGACCATTCTATTCACTTTATAACAGGAAGGCAAGAATGCTCACTCTGTTCTACCGCTTTTACTTGGCGTACTGATATTGAAGTAGAAAATTGTTAACGTAAAGAAAAGAAGTTCCGAACTCACGCATGGCAAACACAATACATTTATTATCATAACGATATCCCATTTTTCCAGAAAATAAATTTGATACAAACTTCTCCTACAGCATAAAGCAAATCTTATCGAAAGACTATCAAGGCCAAGTGCTGTCGTTGCTCCAAGGAATATTGAGCGCAATTGGATACCTACAATTATTTATTGCTGAAAACTGTATTATAAATGGTAATCAAAAGTAGTGGCGCTGCCCTAAATTGAACAACTACCGTTAGATGCCTTTTTGAGCGAACGCGCTATCAGGAATAGTCAATCGGTGCATTCGGAAAGCGGTGGATTGTCGGATTCGAGTTAAAAATTGATGCTTGTTTAATAGTATTTTAATGGAAGCACACCGATTGCTCTTTCGATATTCGACAGATAGAAAAATATGTCAGGAAAGTCTGTGGATTGATAGCCAAATGAGACTTACAGGGCAATAGGTATAATCCAGATCATCACGCAGTCACAAACATTGTAAAGAAAGGCACTACTCATAGTACCATTTGCATGAATAAACGAATGCATTGCGCAACATATCATTGAAGCCTCACAAGTATGGCCTCCAGACGTAATATTTCGGATAATTAATAAATGCAAAAACAGAAGGATTAAATCAGATGCGGAGCTTTATGGATAAAATACTGCAGCCAGATTTATGCAAGCAAAAATGTATTCTCGGGTATTGAGCGTGAACAGGAGGTGATGCATGCAATTAATTGGTTGCTCTCTTGCTTCGCACTCTCTTCAGGATTACATTTTTCTATTATTTTACCCCCTTAAGATATATATATATATATATATAGTAGAGTATATATATATATATATATATATATATATATATATATATATATATATATAAAGAGTTGTTCATTTGTAGATAATTCAGAAGAATATGATAAAGAAACGGTTCTTGTATCTGATAAAATTTCTTTTGAGCATGGAATGGATGCTACGAATTGTAATAAGGCTCGCATTTCAGAACCTCCTGTACCGTACTGCATTGTTCGGCCAACCATACAGCGGTAATTGCCATACGCATAGAGTACAACTACTTTAAAGTAGTCTTTTAATTAAACCTATTTTGTCTGACATCGAATTGCCAAAATTTACCAATTTCGTTAACTTTTGAAATAACGGGTGTTAATTATTTATCAATTTGTAGATGAAAGCGATATTTTAGCAGCAACAATTCTTGTAAATCGGGTTAACGCCAAAATATAGATTCTTCTTCTCCGTGACCTATTGTGGTTTTAATTATTTTTACAAAATCGTAGGTGTCCCGATAAAATAATTTCAAACTTCATTGTTTTTGACTATAATATTAGATTAACTGCAAGTATTCATCAGGAAAGTAAATCGATTTTGTGGCATGCTTTATATAATAGTTAATAGTATATGGCATTCTTAAAATTACATACAAAAGTAGTTTTTTCAACAAACGAATAATGTAGTATATTCTTGAATTTAGAGAAACGATTATTACATGCTGCTTCTACAAGTATATATATATATATATATATATATATATATATATATATATATATATATGATGTCCATTCCTTTTTAATTAAACAGTATTCTTGTAATTAGGAAAACACAAATAACAAAGTGGATAAAGGCCATTTATTTCGTGAATACTAATCATCTCTTATACAATCATACATATTTATACATTTTGGGTTTTCAATTGATTATGCTAGTGGTAACAAATCTGACTCGTTTTTACTGCTGTTTCTTGTTTTGACTAGTTGGTGAGTGTGTATGCGTTTGTGTTTGTGTGTATGCGTGTTTGCATGTAAAGGTCATTCTCGCAGTATTGCGAAGTGATGTCTGAGATCTTGTCATTATTGTTTTGATAGCTTGAGAATTAACCATTTGTGCGCATTGTTCACTGTTACATATACAAGTGCTATTTTTCCCAGTATAGTTGATCGTTTCACCTCGTTGCGCAAAGTTTTCACGTGGTAACAACGCCAGTGTTGATTGCAGTGTTAAACGCTCACAATGTTTGGAGACTTCTGTCATCGTATGCGCCTCTGTTATTTCCACTTCAGTTTGTTGCCAATCCGATTGTACGTTTGTTGATTCTAGTTGAGGGTCTGTTTGTTCTTGGCTGGATACTAGTAGATTGTTGTTGAATTTTGTTATTCTTGGCCAGTCGATAAGAATATCATGTTGATGAAACTTTTGAATATTAAGGTCAGGTGCTTGTTGTTTTATGTAAAGGGCTTCATAGATAAATAATAATTTTTCTGATTTTGCTTTATGTAGAATTGTGAAATTGGTCGAATTGACAGGGTGCCCCGTTGCCAATATATGATCGGAAATAGCTGATTTTCCTGACGGTGGCAAGCCTTTGTTAATCAATTTCTGTGGCAAATGTTGCTGGATTCTGCTTATCAATTGCTTCTTCGTACGTCCGATATATGTGCTACCGCACATACATGAGAATTTGTAGACTATGAATGATTTGGATAGAATTGGCAATTGATCTTTAGCATCCAACCTCATGATTCTCTGTGTACTAAATGTCATATTAACTTTAACACTGGGAAAGTTGTCCTTAGTTATTCTATTCAGCCGCCGTGCAATTATTGAGGCTGGTACGTCGCCTCTAAATGGTAAGTTTAGGAAAACCTGCTTGCCGGTATCCTCTCTAGTACGAATCTGCCGTGGTCTGATGTTGACATCAATGAAACGCTCTGGGTAGTTGTTCATTAGCAAAATTTTCCTGAGGTAGCCCAGTTCTTCCTCAATCTTGTGTTCAGAGCAGATCTTCCTGATTCTGTTTGCTAGGTTGTTTACTAAGTTTCTTTTGTGGGATTTTGGCACACTACTGTTGTAGTGAATGTATTGTCCGGTGAAAGTGGATTTTCTATGTATGGCCAGTGTCAAATCTCCGTTTGCTTCTCGAGTGAGTTTGATGTCAAGGAAGGGAAAACTGTCGTCTTTCTCTACCTCGAGAGTGAATTTGATGTCTGGATCGACTCCATTTGCTTGTTTGAGGATTTCGGAAGGGTCTGCTGCTTCTGAGATGAACAACAAGATATCATCTACATACCTTTTGTAGAGTGCGCACTGGTCAATTATACCTTTTAGGCTCGTTTTTTCCAGGTGATACATGTATACATCTGCCAGGAGGGGTGCGATGCAACTTCCCATAGCTACACCATTGATCTGACGGTAGTATATCCCTTCGAATGTAAATTGCACGTTTTTAGTACATGCTAATATGAGTAAAATAACAAAACTACCGGCCGTCGCAACGCACTGACGCATTTCGACATTCCTTGATCATCATCAGAGTACGACGGCAAACTGACTAGCGAGGATCAAACCGCATTGAAAATACATGGAAATCAAATTTGGATATGCAGCTCTCACTTCTAGCAGTCACGCATACATACAAACTTGACTGGAAATGTCGGCTACACAATTTCTATGCAGACACCAACATTAGCTGTTTGTAGCCTTCGCCACAAACATATATATAGACAATACAATTACACAATAATTGATTGCGCGGATGGTGGTAAAAATTATTTAAATCAAGTTTGCGAGCTTGAAGTAAACACCAATCCCATTGTATTTAACCAGTCGTCGAACAACATAACAAAACTACCGCCAGTCGCAACGCACTGACGCGTTTCGACCTTCCTTGATCATCATCAGAGTAGGACGGAATTTTGTTATTCTTGGCCAGTCGATAAGAATATCATATTGATGAAACTTTTGAATATTAAGTTCAGGTGCTTTTTGTTTATCTAATATATATATATATATATATATATATATATATATATATATATATATATATATATATATTATTTTGCGTCATGATCTTCTTTTTAATGTGAAATTTTCATCGTAGAAAATATTTTATAGCTAACACTGTTCTGCTTTTAATATTTTATTGTTTCGAAATCGTTCTCGAATATAAACAGAGCCAATCGATTACAAGTTCTTGTTATTTTGCCTTTTAAAAAACTCGTTCAGTCCAAAACTAATAAGAAACAGTACCAAATGAAGTATGATATGGAAAACAAATTTAATAGAAATATAGGAATGACGTCAAAGCATTAACGAATTAGTTCTAAAAAGCTGTGGAGAGCCACGGCCAAAAAAACATGTTGAAGTAAAATTTAATTAATTGTACATTATCACTCCACCTCTGATTGCTATTTTAATTGCAGTCTTTGTATTCAGCAAGCATTTCAGTAGGGTAAAATTTAACAAGCCTACCAACTTAGCCAAGTAGTGCTCCAGGTTTCTTTATATATATATATATATATATATATATATATATATATATATATATATATATATATATATGGTGAATTGCAGGAGTATTTCGATAAAAAATCCAGGTATCGCATTAGACAGAGCAGGAAAAGGGCCTAGAACGGAAAGTATAACATTGTAAACGAAGTTGTGCATGATCACACGTTATTGTTACCTTGATCGCCAATGCGAAATGTAAACAACAGTTCACGGGATTATCGCATCGTTAACAAGTTATAAATGATTTTAGATCGCACTCTGTAAACATAATATGCGTAGGCGAAATACAGATTGAACTAAGGAATACTCAGATTTGTAATATTTTATAACGTACAGCGGATATATTTCAATCGAATACATTCAATCTCATTTAACATTACGATTATCTAGGAATCAATTTTAGATGAAATCTTCACTTGTGATTGTATCTCCTGGGTTCGAGTTGAGCTGTGCTAAATTTGTGAACCTTAATTAAATTTATGAACTTAGTGGTGTGTATAATTTGCTTTAAATATCATTGTTTCTTAAAAATTATTTGGCGCAGTGTGCTCCAAATTTGCATTAAATCTAAATCTCATGGGAGAATTGCATGCTTGAAACCGTTAAACATTAAAAAGAAGTAATAACTTATGCTAAACTTTGCGCACGTAATGTAACATAAACAGTGCAGAAGATCTTGAATTATTTATTTCTTTAAAGATAATAAAAAATACATAGATTCATGATTAACAGCGTTGTTTTTTAATAAAGATATGGCATCTACACTCTAGACTCCATATGATTTTCCAAAAAAATATTTATAGTATTCTCTGGGATTTATAGATTATTTACAGCAGATCAGCTACTTATGAAATAAGAAAGATTATGTCAGAATTGCTGAATATAAGACATTTTGAATATTTGGGTTGTTTTAATTGGCAATCAACTTGTGTTCACTGTTTAAGTGGTAAATATAGTTGGATAGAATGACAACAATAATTTGATTCACATAAAAATTTTTATGCAACACAAAAAAATTCAACTAATATAAATTTGTATAATTATTTATTTAGTATAATATAATGCATTAAGTTATATATATGTATATATATATATATATATATATATGTATATATATATAGCCTATTTGTCCCTTATGGTAATGACTCAGAAATTGTCGTTAATGAATCTTAAATTGGTGCATATTCAAAAGACCAGAAACTCAACCTCTACACCACCTTAAATATGCATTGTACTAAAATGTTCCATTATAAAACAAGTAAGCTAGTACAATGTAATATAGAAATATATATATATAGATATCTATATATATATATATATATATATATATATATAATTAGATTCGAATCCAAAGGCTGGATCTAGATAAATATACAGTGTCAGTATAGACGAAATATTGGTCCAGCTAGCATAGGCTATTTATCCAATTGACTGGTTTCTTCCTTTTTTGGTACTCTTCATGCGCTATTAACAATTTGCTGCTGACAGGATTCGAACCTGTGCACAAATACTTCAGAATGTGAAACTATTTACTCTGCCACACTTTCCATATACTAAAATTCAGTATTTCTTAGGACCTGTATTTCCAACTAGCCTTACACGACCTTTCGTTATAAAGATTACCTAATGTTACTTGGAGCAATTATATATATATATAGATATATATATATATATATATATATATATATATATATATATTGCGAGATAAAGAAACGTATGTACATATTTTGTTTGCATGCAAAATTTAATCATAATACAACTTTATATTAGTATTAAACACTAGCCTTCTAGCTAATTATTTTGATTTACTCTAAAAATACAATAAGCGATATAGGAAGCTCTATTGTATACTGATATATTCGGAGTGGTTAGTTACATTTTTAATGATTGAAAATGTTCGAAATAGGTTTCGCAAAAAATATAAGTTGATATATAACTTCGTTTTGTGTGTAGTACGTGGCACGTTTTGCGCAGCGGATATTGTAACAGATTCTGAAGCGATTGTGCCTAAGTTCGTTTTCGCCCGTATAAATTTCTGGTTTGTAGTTGAAGAGTTCTCAATAAATACGAAACGGGTGTACTGGTTGAATTGCCTCTGCAACATGAAGAATTATTGAGTTTTTACTAATAATACACACAATACGCACATACAGACACACAAAAACGTATATATATTTGCTTAAAGGGTGGGAAAACGGATTTGTGCAAGAATCCGAAGCAAATAAGCTCCTGTTCGAGCTCGGTCGCGAACAATACTGGCCGATGCTTGACGAGTTCGAAGAAATGACAAAAATGGTATATTAGAATTTTTTTAAATATATTTTTCCGGAAAAGGGAATTGACTAATTACCTCAGTATTGTTTTGCGAATCAAGGTTTCTGCGTCCACCGATCTTATTTTTCCTCCAGATATTTCGGGTTTCGGTTAAGACCGCCCCTGTTAGGCCCACCAAAAGAAGAGATTTTGCAACCATTTAGTCAAGAGGTGGTTTATGTTTGAAAGACTTTGTTTAAACATACTGGTGGAATTATTGACCATAACCGACTTTTCACTAGATACTTCTGTCATGTTTGTGCGTATGTATATGACTACAGGCAGTTTTCTCATCAACAAGACATTACATTAACCCCATAGTAAAACTCACCTTTCACATGATAAATTAAAGCCATGCGTTTGTTTGTTCAGAATTGTGTAATAATCAGTTCAATATTATTAGATGTACATGTACTTTTATATAAATAAAAAAGATTAATATGAATTTATATCTTGATTGAATTTCTATCTATCTTCCTATGCTACTTTAAGCAATGTCTAGTTTTATCTGACCTTATATAAGTATAGTATATATATATATATATATATATATATATATATATATATATATATATATATATATATATATATACTTAACAATTTACTGCCTTTTAAACGTTATATAGAAAATCTAAATAAATATGGAAAAATTGAACGGTAAGATTTTTTTGGTTGAAAAATTAACGAAAAGCATATTGAATGCCTTTCAGACAAATAATCAGAATTCGAATTTTGGAATTAATTCAAAATGGCAGCATACCATGCACGAGTAAGAAAAGCTTAACAAGTAAATTTACACTTAGATCAAAACGGACGGCCAAAATTAAACCACAAATTATAATTTGCACAATTTTACTAGAAAAATAAATAGAGCATTTTATTATATAATTTCACTAGCTTGCTACATGGTCAGTACTTTGTATCACATCAGTTAATTATATTTTTTGGTACGTATTTTTTTGTGAAAATAAATTTCGTATGCTTTCTAAACGAAGATTGATTTTGCAGGCGGTGATAACATTTACTTTTAATCCAAGATGCGGTCTTGATATAAAAACCTGACCCTTTATGTATATACATTTGTCAGTATAAACTTAGTATTGTGTAGTGTGGAATTCATCTAGTAGATCGGCTTCGAAATTATTGGAAACTCATCACGTACTGTGCAGAATTTACCGCGAAAAGAGCTTGAACCTTGGCTCGAATGCTTCAGAATCTATTGCCCTAACTACTGAGTCATCCGATCGCATAAGAAATTCAATTTTTAATTGACATACTAACGAATGCTTTTTGGTTAGCCTTTCTTTTAGGTGCAGCATATATGGCATCCCCTTAGACTTGAAGTTTCTAAGACTATACTAAATCTGTCATTATAGAACAGACACCAGGCTACATGCGGAAATGGTACTGAAAAGAACATTTAAATAATTAAGCGAAAATTGGTTTCGCGCGATTATAGCAGCTAGCTTTAGTTAAGGTTTTGATCTTCACATAATGTAACTCAGTGGTTAGAGCACCAGATTTTGAATCAGACGTGCCCAGGTTTGAGCCCAGTCTGCAGCAAATTCAGGACAGTTCGTAATGAGTTCTCAATAAGGACAAAACCTATTTATTGGATGAATTTCCTTTTCACACTATAAAATTCTTAGATAATACAGACAAGGGTATGTAAATGATGGGTCAGTGGTTTATATCAAGATAGCATCTATGATCAGAAATAATCGTTTTCCTATTATAATTAAATTTTAACGTATTGTAGTTTTTCAATTTTTATATGAATGAATGTATGACAAAATATTTTGTCAAAATCGTTTTATTAATATTGAAACATCCTATAAAAATAATTTGTAAAGCCGTACAGAGCGATTTATTATGAAAAATTTCTTCACTATATAGTTTATTATAAATTTTTCTATCGCTTATTTTTAAGTTAATTATTAAATGAGTAATAATTATGGTATATATGGTATATACGGTGTATGTATATATATTTATATATATATATGATTCCCCTTATAAAATAAATTCTTGTCGATGATATAAATTTAATTACTTTAATTATTCTACTTTCCAATAACGATGTCACAGAAATGCAAAACAGCTAACAATATAATTCTCTCTTTATGTTGCCTGTACGTGCATAGAATTTATTACTTTTTCGAATAGGAATTATCATTCTTAAAATATTACCAAATGAGTCTAATAATACTTTCGGTATGTCTGACATTGTCACATAAAACTTTGCTGAATAGCATCAACAGATGACGCTGTATGTGATGGTATACAAAAAATATACTTCAATCCTCGTGTTAAGAGGAAGCCCTCTTATTTGATTAGAAACTAATTGGTATTGTTTGCGTAAAAATCTAAGGATATTCCATGGTTTCCTTTAGCAACTTGTCGGAAAATGTAGACCAAATAGAACCAAAATGTTAAACCAAATTCAGCATGAACGTAAGATATAATTTCATGTGCACATGCGTTTCATGCTTTCTAGAAACTCATTAGGAGGAGCCGCTAATACATCCTACACACGTTATATTTTTGGTCAAGGAAAGTGGGAAAATTGGATGTTACATAAACGAAACGCATGTGTAAATGAAATTGTGCGTTACCTTCATGCTAACTTTGGTTTATCCTTCTGGTCCTATTTGAATTAATATTTTACTAGGGTTGCAACGCCTAATACACAATTGCAAATATGTAAGTTCTCGAAACTGCCAATACATAAAATATCGGTGCTTCAAATAGTTACCAAATTAATATGTAATTCCAAATACTAGTTCCATGGGAAAAATGAAAAGAAATTTTACTATTTACTATTAACAAGTGATCACACGTTTATATATATATATATATATATATATATATATATATATATTTCCTTTCTGTCCGGATAAATCCGTTTGCAGTTTTTTCAATTAGGACAAATGTATAACTAATCTATACTAAATTGGTGATAGTCGTAAATGTTACGATATTTAATTGATTTGTAAAATTTCCAAGCATAAATATAAAGCTCTTAGTATATATATATATATATATATATATATATATATATATATACAGGACTGTCATCGTCTTCTTTTGGAACAATTTATGCATTGCCAAAATAGGCCGCGAGAGATGCGAATCTGAGCTCATTTTCTTTGATTCAGTCACTCTATATTGTGCGCCACTCATGCAACAAATCTTGCATATATATATATATATATATATATATATGTATATATATATATAAACTTACAATTTCCGGTTAGCCTTGTACTCTCTTTGGGTAATGATTATATATATATATATATATATATGGGTATATATATATGTTATATATATATATATATAATATTGTAAGAAAAATATTTTCTTTTCAAAAATGTGATCGATTGCAGGACTGAAATTATGACATTATTTCGGTTTGAATTTTTAAAATATTGTTTTAAAGGCATTTGGAAAATTTTCATTGATTTCTGCGATATTTTATATTATTCTGGGCTGGCCAAACTTCGATCCGTTTGTGACAAAATAATTCCGCCATTTTTGGAATATGTGTTAACACCTAGTTTACTGGCACTTTGGTTGTTTTTAATATACTTATCTAGTTCTTGATAATTCGACCAATCAGATGACAAATTTCAATTTAATTTAGCCTTTTTATCAGCTAATGATCAAATTTTTGTATTTGTTGAAATAAAATACCATCCGTGCAATGCGATTAAATGACTAACCACATAACTTATATGGGGAAAAATGTTTGCTTAGTCGTAAGCAATTCAACATCATGCGATACATAACTTTTAACGACTAATTCATATACAATTGGATTGACGATTTTTTTCAAGCAAAGAAACTTGATATAAAATGTCGTTATCAGCACTTTTGCATTCAATGATAGTTTAATGGCATACACATGTTTATTTAAAAACCACTTTCCCAAGTAGCATGGTATTTGTTGCGCAATAACAAATTGTGGATGGCTTGATGGAAATTTATGTCTAAAGTGATGCCATCTACGTTCTAACTGATCGAAAGGCCAACTAAATCACTTTTTAATATATAACTGAATATTGTGTGTAGCGTGAATCAGAGTGGCGCAGTCTTTAAAATCATAGACTCCAAAGCGGATGTGCCTAGATTCTAGCCCTGTCCGCAGCAGATTCTACGCTGTACTTGAAGACTTCCCAATAAGGACGAAACTGGTATTCCGGATTAAGTGTATTTTTCTACCCTATGCAATACTTAGTTTACGTTGGGGATGGTGTTTATATTTTATTACATATATTATTATTATTATTATTATTATTATTATTATTATTATTATTATTATTATTATTATTATACTTGATTGAAATAATAAATTAATAAATCGACAGTGTTGACATTATTTGCTCACGCTGCCTCCGTTCCACGAATTATTCTTCTGCTCCTTTTACGTAATGTTATTTTATTAACTGTGTTTATTCCATCAGATTTTTTTGCAAAATGACTTCCATTACACAAATAGCAATATGAACTGGAAATTTTATTTTACGCCGTCTAAGGGCCATTATTTTGCATTTTTATTATATTTGACAGTTTAATCAAATTGTTCTACTTCATTCACCAAAAAGCAAATATTTTAAGGCAGGCTGTTTATTTTGGTCTAAGTGAGTTAGGACTAGACAATAGAATGTCCCGTAAATTGAGTTGTCAGTATGTTCAACAGAAAGAGGTTTAAAATTTGGGAAAAAGGAACAATACTCTGCTAAACTGGCTTAAACATTGTCCGTATATTAAAGCAAAACGGTATGAGAAATCGACACAATTGGCAGAATATTCATTATTTTTTATTCAAATCAAATTTACTTGTTTCTAACAGGCGGTAATCTAATTAGTTAATATTTCGCATATTAGGATCACTTATATAACTTACATTTGCTGGCTGGATTCAGCTAATTTTTAGCTTCCTCAGAGGAGCATGCTTACTTTCTAACGCGTTTCCTATCCATAGGAGCTTAAATTGGGTCAATCGGTTTTCTGTCAAGTTCGAATTAGCAATAAAAGAGGCCAATACCTGGTATTGCGTACGATGAAATTTTGTGTCACAATTAGTTAATGTATGCATGGGAACGAATTTTAAATACATCTCCTTTATAAGAGGCTTGTGGTCGCTTGAAGGTCCATATGATATATGACACGTAGTATCACAACCACAGCACCTACATATTAACTAAAAGGTAGGTACACATTATGCAAACGAGATCCTATAATAAAATTTAACAATAATTGATTGCGCGGGTGGTGGTAAAAGTTCTTTAAATCAAGTTCGCGAGCTTGAAGTTAACACCAATCCCATTAATTTTAACCAGTCATCGAATAATATAACAAAACTACCGCCAGCTGCAAGGCACTGACGTGTTTCGACCTTCCATGATCATCATCAGAGTACGACGGCAAACTGACTTTCAAGGATCAAACCGCATTATATGCGGCTCTCACCTCTAGCAGTCTCGCATTATGCGGTTTGATCCTCGACGATGATCATGAAAGGTCGAAACGCGTCAATGAGTTGCGGCTGGCTGTAGTTTTGTTATGTTGTTCGACGACTGGTAAAATACAATGGGATTGGTGTTTACTTCAAGCTCGTAAGCCTGATTTAAAGAGATCCTATAATGTTGACTTTCCGCGGTTTGCATTCGCCGGTTGTTGCTTTGCACTACCAGTTTTGCAAATATCCAATTGATTCCCATTTCCAAGTACGCATCGATCTGGTCTTCGTTTGGGCTGGGTGCGAATTCGTCCATTTCCTCCGAAGGCTTCAACATCGTTCATAATATCCACTGGATATGAAGTACGATCTAATCTTCGTTGACTGCCTACGTTTCGGTTTCAGTTTTCTCAAAAATGCTGCAGGACTCTAATCGCACACGTACACAGGAAGACTGTGTATAGTGGCCTGATGATCGAGCCGAAAATTAAGTTCTGAAACGACGCCAGTCAACCACGATTAGATTGTACATCATTTCCAGTGGTTAGTATGAACGATGTTGAAGTCTTCGGAAGAAAGGAAGGCGTCCGCACCCAGCCAACTCGAAGACCAGATCACTGCGTACATGGAAATGGGAATCAATCGAACTTTTGCGAAACTATTAGTGCAAAACCCGCGAAACCAACTCGCGGAGAGTCAACATTTGAAGCTCTCACTGCGCACAAATCCTTCAGAGGAGACCATATAATTTCGTTATAATGCTTCAGATAGCTAATTGAATGCCAAATTTCCGACTCATATTTATTTGTATTTGAAATGAATAAAAGGATAGCACGTAAATACAAAGATTTCCAGGAAGAACGATAATTTTACTTGATAAAACTATCTGTGTCCACTACTCCAGTATTTAATAATACTTTAAAAAAGGTAATATATTACTTATCTTTAGGCTGACCAATTCAAAACATAAATTTCTATAACTTGAATGCATAGACATTTTTTAAATTTGGTGATTTTTGACTATCAAGCTGTTTATTAATAGTTGAATAAACACGTTTCATTTGTGTTTTGGAATTATAATATTTAAAAAAAAATATTATCTTATGAATATTTCCATTTATAAAACAAAAAAAAAATTTCACATGATATAAAGTTATTTAGGTAGTGAAATTTTTCTAGGCTCATCCGAAACATTATTCAGTTCTTAATTCGAATTTAACACCGCAAAATTTTTTTCAACGGATATTGATGCTTTGAATACATTTGTGCGTAAAACTATTTTAGTCGTTGTACTTAAAGCAAATTTACACTTAGTCTCTTTTGAAACAGTTAAATAATACGTTTCAATTATGCAATAGTTGTTTGAGAAGGTGTCGTTAACAATTTTTTTGAAATACAATTCGCGGGCTTAAGATAAACGCAAATCCCAGTGTGCGACTTGTCAAACAAAATAGGATTGATGTTCATTCCAAGGTCGAAACACCCCTTAAATTATTGATTTTTAAAGATACGCCTTACCATTATAATTATTGAATCAAAGCTCTCCCAAAACATTGGCATTTACTGTGCATTTTTTTAAATGCACATTGTGGTGAAACTTATTTCAATAGTCCAACGAAAATGACAAAGGCATGTGTTAACAAGCGTCTTATTGATTTTAATAATCTGTTTATATACATTTAGGAGAAAATTTAGCTTAGAAATTCATGCAATTATTGCTTACTTAGAATCAGCTCAATTTGAAAGGCATTAACTGACTAAACAAAATTGATCCCACTTTAAAAAATATCAAATAAATATAATTTTCAAATTGTTATCGAAAAATGATAGCTGAAAGAACAATATTGTCTTTATTATAAATTTGGTGTACCTAAAGAAAACAATTTGCATTTGAGACGCTGATGTTACAAAATAGCGGCGGGAAAATGAAACTAACAACAAAATGTATTCTGTCTATGTAAATTAATTGTTGATAGAATAAGTCAAGCGTGATTGCAAAAAGTGCAATATTTGCGCATTTCTAATTTTCTCTTTGTGAAATCACTGATTTCTAAGCCTGTATGCATACGAAAAGTATGAATACGCGATGTTGAAGATAATAAAAATTATTCAAATTACGCTGTAAAGTCACAATCTTACCAGAAAAAATAATAATGAAATACATTTTAAATTATAGAGAGAATTTGATAGATTTTGCACAAACTAACCAGTAAAATTGAATCAATCAAAAATGGCTACGCATACCATTGATATAGTTAATAAGATTACCACCACTTTAGATTCTACAGAATCGACGGATTTACGAAATCAAAGTTGGTTGATATATTTAATAATAAGTATTGCTTTATTTATGCATACCAAGTTTCTTATTCTCGATTGTGTCAGATTTTGAGATAAAGACAGCTTTATATTTTGAACTCAGAACATTAATATTGAAACAGCTTAACAAGAATTCGACCTTTTAAAACATTCCCATGAGGAAAGAGGAAACCTGTTGTCGTCAAATACGAAAATTATTTTTTATGTTTTTAAATACAAAGTAAACGCAAATAAATGTTTTGAAAAATCGACAGAACACAGAAAATTCTAACTAAATATAATGAAATTTATTATTGACTTAATATAAGGGTAATCCGAAATGCATATCTTACTAAGAATTCGTTCAAATCAAATTCAATTCAAGAGAATTTATTTCAACGCCAGTGTTTCTCCATGTTTGTCCTTTAGTTCAACTTGTCATCCAATTTTGAAATTCTGCATATTCTGTGGCGAAAAGTAAAATTTCATGAACAATTAATATCTAAACTAAGAGTAATTGATAAATAATAAACAAGAGAAAGACAAAAAACTAATCGAGATGTCACTACAATAAATTCACGGGTAGGATCAATTAATATACGATTAAAAAATAGCTAGATACTTTTTAATGGTTGCGCAATGCGAGCTTCGAGTGTTAAATCGCGGGTGGTAGCTTTGCAATATCAGTTTTGCAAATATCCGATTTGCAAGTATGCATTGCGTTTTAGTCATTATTGATGTGGATTCGTCCTCTTTCTTCCGAAGGCTTCGCAATGCTACATAATATTGGAAATGAGTAAGATAATGTCTTTGACTTGCGACGTTTCGATTCCTACTTACCGGAATTATTATCGGTCTTTAATCACACACACACACACACACACATATTATATATATATATATATATATATATATATATATATATATATTAATAAACGCTCACATTAGCAGATTTAAGCAAAGACCACATTTGCTTAAATCTGCTATAGTGAGCAATGTGATTAGAGTTATGATGGTGATTCCGGAATATATGAATCAAAACGTCGCCAGTCACCGAAGAATAGATCGTACCTCATTTACAGTGGTTAGTATGACAGATGGTGAAGCCTTCGAATGAATGGGACTAATCCACACCAAACCAGTAAGAATAAAAACGCGATGCGTAATTAGAAATTGGGATTAATCTGATCATTGCGATACTGATAGTGCAAATCGATAACCGGCGAACGAAAAGGCGGAGTTTCAACATTTAAAACATAGCTAGTTATTTCAAATTAGATGTATTTAAACTTTTTATAATAAGAGTAAATATTGGGACATACGAATAAGTATGATACAAATATATATATATATATATATATATATCATCCTGGAATAGGGATTGCACACAAGGCCTCAGTGTAAAGTAAACAAATAACCTTTTTTTTTCTTGGGTAATGTGTAATTTATTCTGGCAATATATGAATAATAAAATTCAATGTCATTCGTTCGAATCTCCCAATTTTTGGCTATTAGCAACACACTCAGGATGGTTTGGAGAAAATTAAGGCCGAAATTGAGCAACAACGGTATTCATAAATAATGGCGGCTAAAATAACATAATGTGGCACAATATTGGAAATTGTGTGCTATGTACTGCTTCCGTTGCGTAGACAATAATTTTAACACTTTGAACCAAAGGATCTTAGATATTATCACCGACCACACAACTTCTGGCTACAACTGAAGAGGGCCCAACAAGGATGTAACCGATCTTTCTGACGAGGTATTTTATGTCAATTAATATAGAAAACAAATAAAATCAAAATCTGTCATAACGTTGCATACAATTTTTATCCATGTGGTATGGCGCTTGACCTACAATGGCAGATGGAGGCTTGACATTTAGAACTTTACGTTAAAAGAGATACTGGCCAGAGCTCCACCTTAAATAAAAGTCGACTAAGGAAACTTAAACTATCAGTGATTGCGCAGGTAGTGGTAATAATGTTTATAATCAAATTTGCTAGCTTGATATAGACACCAATCCCATTGTATATAACCATTTGTCGAACAACGTAGCAAAATCAGCTTCAATCACATGTACTGATGCGTTTCAATTTTCCATCATAATCCTCAGAGTACGACGTCAAGCTGACCAGCGAGGATCAAACCGCAATGAATATATATATATATATATATATGTGATATATTATATATATATATATATATAAATTTAAATTACATATGCTGCTCTCACCTCTAGTAGCTTGGCATAAGCTAGGATTGACTGGAAATGTTGTCTGCAGAATTTCTATGCGGTTACGAAGATTAACTTTTGCATCTTTCGCCTAATATATATATATATATATATATATATATATATATTTAATAAAAACTAACTTCTTTAGTTTGTTCGTCTACTGGTTAAATACAATGGCATTTGTGCTCATAGGAAAACTTATGTTGTTATTGGTGTTAATGGATGAATTTTAAATCTTCGATTGAAGTGTACGCAGCTGCGCTATCTGTTTACAATAATAACAACTTCAACTGAGATGTACTAATTTAGAACGAATCTAGACGAGAAGACGGGCTACATTTAGTCTATGCCAAACTGTATAAATCTAATTCTATTCAGAATTATAAATTAATATCATCAAGTAATTATGCACAATAAAAGACGATTGGAATAATATACGTAACCAATCTTGTATCTACATTAAACAGCAGTCTTTTCCCTAATGTGGTATCCTAACACGGCAGAGACTCACAATAATACACCCAAAAAGAAACATGCAACAGTTAAATATAATTACGATGACGGTCTAGTCTCCTTGCATATTGCACAACATTTCATTATCCGTATTGTGTCCGGAAAGAAGGAAAATAATTCACAAATAATTTAAATTTTTAACGTGATATTTTGAATTTATAAATTGAAAATATGCGTTACGCTTGACTGGATATATAACAACGCATTTCGAATTTCAATTTAGACTAATTTTTCAATCGAACAGAACTTTCATTATATTCGCGTTCGAATATCGGATATTAAAGATGTAATTGCTGAACAAACGACATCTTAGCGTAAAATATGAATATTTATAAAAAATATTGATTATACGCATAAGAATTTGAAAATGTAATTTAAAGACAACTTAGATTAAGAAAAATACTGTGCCTAATACATTTTCCTGAAAAAAAATCGTTCTGGGATTTTTTAAAAAGTGACTATTCTAAATATAAAAACTAGAAAAAAATTCCGTTTTAAAAACTGGGTTATTAACATTCCCTAAAAAGTCGAAACTTGAATTATTAAATTTTAGGCCTTTTTGCAAATATGATTTTAAAATTATTTTTCACTTAGGCATTATAATCACCATCATCATTATAATTAATATCATTATAGTTTTCGCGATTATCATCATCATCGACGTCGTAATTACCAACATCATAATCATCATAATTTTCATCATCATCACCATTAATATTATCGTCACCATCATATTTATCAGAATCAGCAGCAGCAATAGGAGCAACTTTATCTTCATCATATTCATCATCATTATCATCGTAATTATGATCACCATCATCATCAGCCCATCATTATCATCATCAGCAGCAGCAGCATTATCATAATCGGCAACATCGTCATTATCAGATATAACACTATATCAGCGTGATCTACTGAGGTTTACTGCCAAAATTCATGAAAATTCTAATAATTTTCACTATTGTGATGAGCCAAATTCGTTGAAAATTCTAAAACCATATAAACCGTTCAAATCGATTTTTATTCGGTAATAAGTATTCAAAGTACTGTACACAAGATACTAACATATGCTAATACAGAGATATACACACTTGTGCATGCAAGAACATTTCCATGCTTAGGTATCGTGAAAAAATGTCTTATTAATTGCAATTGGGGAACTGTATATTTGTATCGTAGAATGTACGGGAAAATTTCCCAATAAGGTCCAAACAGTCCCACTGAATGAATTTACTTCGTTATTTAATGTAACGTTTGACAAATTCTGATAAAATATACATGAGGAAAATTCTGGCATTACACTTATATATATATATATATATATATATATATATATATATACGTGTTTTTGTAGTTGTGTTAGTGCTATTTATACCAAAGTTAAGTTTATTAAACAGTGTCCGTAGATTAGAATATTAAACGGAATATTAGTCGTCTTTCATTCATTCCATAAACCCATCTTTATGTCCTTCAACTGTTCAAGTTTTATCCTGTTTGAGTTTAAATTAGCTGATCAGTCTGCCTATTCATCATTGCCTATTTCCTTTTTGTGTGCGCTTCTTTCCTCTCGGTCTGCAGCACTTCATGTCTTCCTCTAGCTAAAATTTAGAAATCCATAAAACATTTATCTCATGGGTTTATTTAGCAGCCTGCCTTTGGGGCTACAATTAAGCCTAAACATCGGAGTGGCCAGAATTTTGGTTTTACACCAAGCGTCCATAGCTATCAATCATTTTAAGTTAATCTATTTAAATTTAAAAGAAAACGTTCGGCTTAACTTTATACCTTCAACCTGAAATCGAAGTCAAGGTAGCAAAAAAGTCAACATCTTAATGATTTAGATGAAAAAGCAGAGAAGTTTAAATATTTAAAATATGAGCAGGGTGGCTCAGTCGTTAGAGTACCAGATGTGCCCAGGTTCGAGCCCTGTTCGCGACAAATTCTGGCCAGTACTTAATGAGTTCCCAATGAGGACGAAACCGATCTACTGGATGAATTGCTTTTTCTACACTATACAATTCGTAGAATATACTGACAAATCTGTCTACTTAATGGGTCAGGCCTTTATAGTAAAATTTGTCACCGCCCACGCAACCAATGTTCGTTTATTTAAACATGGAAATTGTCGCATTTCTGCGTCAAATTCGTACAAAGCTTAGATAACGTATAACTATGCTGTTTATAATAACCAGCTTGAAAAATGGATATGTTTAGTTTTCAATGTGAAAGTTTGGCCGCCAATAGCAAAAATTGAACAGCCAGCTGATTTATTCTTCGAATAACGATAGTAATGTCTTAAAACACGGGAATATAATCGTTAAAATAAATTTAGTCCGAAAATTGAAATGGTTATAATATAAATATATTTACGATAATGAAAAGAGAACATAACATGAGTATAATAGGCTGCATTTGTTTTTAAATTTTTATAAAAGTGTCATTTTCAGTTTTCAATACTTAGGTTAGTGCAGCACCGTTGGGTTATACCTTGATCCATTGGGTAATGCGTAATTTTATTTTAGGCAGATCTATGTACAATGCTTTTGACAGCCAGATCCTTAAACGAACATTGGTTGCGTGGGCGGTGATAACAATTATTATAATCAAGGTTACGGTTTTGATATAAGCACCTGACCCATTAATTACTTACATATGTCAGTATAAACCAAGAATTGTATAGTGTAGGAAAGGCAATTCATCCAGAAAACCGGTTTCGTCCTTATTGGGAACTCATCATGTACTGGCCAGATGTTGCCGCTGACAGGGTTCGAACCTTGGCACGTCTGCTTCGGAATATGGTGCTCTAACTACTGAGCTACTAAAATATAGATACTTAGTTTCTTTGAGTTATAACATCACAAATAAACAGCTATGGTGTGTTTAATCCAGACGAAAAATTTACCAACAAATTATTTATATCATTTTGATTAAATGTACGAATTCATCATTCGGAGACCTTGCGAACAAGTTCAGCTATTTGGGAAACTTGGCAAAATGTAAGCTCAGTTTCAAAAACAAGAAATACACGCAATCTACAGTCCTATAAAATTTATCTTGGCTAAAATCTATATCTCCATTATAGATTAATTCGTCATTTTAATAGATGAATTTAACTCTAACACAAATTAACAAAACATATATTAAAATTTGTAATCTATGTTTCAACTCGTGTCTGATTCTGCTTATTTACTTATTAATTGTGAGTGTTTCCATGGATTTGTACTTGTCCCCATTTTCAAAAAAAATTCGCACAAGCGTATTTCATCCTATCCAATTAAATTTCAATTGAAAACAATTACTATAAAATGTAGTTTACGCTAAAATTATTGAATACTAATTATCAGTTCTTATAAATGTCTTTTAAAAAGATTATATACACCTTTTCCCAAAATGGAATAAAAAGTTATAGGTCAATAAAAATTATACAGTTTGAGCTATGTAAAAGTTTGTTACATATCCTAAAATTAAATTATTACACAGATTTATTTTCGATTTGTCTGATGACATAAGTGCAACAACGTAATTATGTCAATTTATACATATGCCAAAAACTTTTATTATCTCCATTCATGAATTATTTATTTAGTCGTAACCTTTAAAATGCATAATCAGTAAATGAGAATGACTTCAACAGTGTTATAGTATTTTGATTCAAAGTTTATATAATCTGACTCTCCATAGTATTATTGTACCCATTTATATTTCCGATATTTAAGGAAAAGTTTCGGTTTCCATGAAGAAGGTAATGTGATTTTATACAATGAGAAAGAATGTCTTTAAATGAATTTATTTTGAAGAATATAAATTTCAAGCAAGATATATAGAAAAAATAAACAGCAACAAACATTATATAATCACCAAATGTTTAAGGAAAGGCAGTCGTCTGTTCTATTTCCAATGAATGTGAGGTTTGCTGAGAGCACAAAACCTGCATTCGTTGTTCCAATGATTCAATGTGTCATAATTTGGAATTAAGCTATGCCACTTGAAGTTCCAGTAAACAAAAGACGAAACTTAGAAAGAAATAACTGTTAGATTAGGTAAAATAGAATGATTGTTTGTGTCATTGTGAACAAAAAATAGCTGAATTTTATTCATATGTAAAGAAAGTGAATCATTATATTTAACAAAAGAGATTTTAACAATCCCATACAGATTGAAACCGATTATTAACCAATGTTGAATGCGTAGCAACTGACATAAATTTCTCATTTCATATTTGTGGCTTCTTTCTTAATCCTCTCTGGAAATGTTCTCTAATTATTAAATCCAAATTGTGCAATTATCTTTAAAACGTTTCACATAATAATTATAATAGGAATAATAATTCTGCATGCGGAATTACTAAAAAATCATTCTGATAGACCATTGATTTCTAAGCTTTAGTGATTACGCCTAGAAATATCCATTTAATTTGAAAAAAAACTTAAAATATATAAATAGTTTCAATCATTAGGTAAAACAAAAAATGTGTGCTCTACATAGAATGTCGGCATAAATATAATGAAATCTACATTGAAAATGCTACGACAAAATTGATTTCAAAATTCCCTCACCAATTGAATACGTTCATTAACATTTATTGAAGGCCTAGTAACAGTCATAAACTGCTCATGTCAGATTTGGTTATATTTCTTTCTAAATCATCTTTTGAAAAGTATTTTTATTATATAATCCTAAAAGTGCTAGTATATTTTAAAAAGTTTCACATAAAAATTATAATAAGTATAACTAATACACATGCAGAATTACCAATTATAAGATTCTGAAACAACTTTGATATTTAAACTTAATTGTTTACGCCAACAAGTATTAAATTGAAATAAAATTAAAAATAATACTAGTTTCAATCATGAGATAAAAAGCGATATGGTGCTTTAAATAGGATATCGGCATGAAGACAATAAAATCTACAAGGATTCGACTAAAACAACAAAGATTTCAAAATCCGATACGAATTGACTCCGTTCATTAACCTTTATTGAAATCCCAGCAAGAATCATAAATTGCACATTTCCGACTGTAGAATGTTTCTATCGTAATCATCTCTGGAAATGTCCTCTTATTATTAAATCCAGATAGTGCTATGAAATTTTAAAGTGTTCCACATAAAACCTATAAAAAATATAATAAGTATCCGAGGAGAATTACTAAACATAAGATTATGAAACAACGCTGATTTCTTGCTTAATTGGTTACGCAAACAGACATCAATTCAAATTGAAATTAAAATAAAATGTAGTACTAGATGCAATCATGTGGTAAAACGCAAGACGTGCGTTACAAAATATGTCTGCATGAAGATCATGAAATTACATAAATTAGACTAAAAGTACAGAGATTTGAAATATCCGATAAAAATTTAATCCGTTCATTAACCTATATTGAATACGTAGTTGCAATTATAAATTTCTCATTTCAGACTCCCTTATGCACTCTTATTATTAACTCCATTAAGTGCTATGAAATGTTATAATTTTTCACATAAATAGTACAATAAGTATAACAAATACACGTACAGAATTACTAACTATAAGATTCAGAAAACACCTTTGATTTCTAAGCTTAATTGATTACGCTAACAAAAATATCCTTTTAAATTGAAATAAAATAAACAATATAGAACTTTTTGCAATCATGAGGTAAAACACAAAAATTTTGCTTTATATAGAATGTCGGCATGAAGATTATAAACACTACAAAAATTATTCTAACAATTTTACATTGAAAGTGTGCTTAATAGTCATTCATCAGCTAATTAGAGGTAGCATCTGAAAAAATATCACTTTATTTGTGTGCACATACATGTTTTCCTACGTGTTATAATTTATTTGCAAAATACATGGATATTCTGCAACTCGTTTTTAAAAGCCGATTGCAAATATTATCCTTGATGGACGCCTTGTAAATCCGTTATCTTTTAATGTTCCGTGTGTGGGAATAAATATGCGTAAAAAATCTGTAGCTAAAGCGAGGATAAAAAGAAACTTAATGCAAAAATTGTTAATTGATTAACTACTATGCGTTAAAATTGAATATTTTAAATATATACGTCGCCAAGCATTGCTAACCGGACAGATTGAGTGAATTTACTGTCTAATTCGTTATATAAATGATTATAAAATATGTCAGTACTGTAATATTTTGCTTTAAATGGTATATTTATCAATTATTATTTAACATTTATGGAGAAATTATTCGCTTTGATTGTTATTCTCGCGTAATGTGATTTGTAATTTGAGTTGTTTTGAATGAAATCAAATTAGTTTAGATTAAAATGAGACTTCTTCGATTAAAAATATGATATATTAGAAAATTGCTAAAAAGGCTTATGGTTTAATTTTTTAAAGGGATTTTCTATATACCTTCTTCTTAATATTTTTATAATTACATATTCGGTCTATTATTGAACAAAAGTTACAAATGCTTGGAAATGGCTGAATTATAAATTATATATATATATATATATATATATATATATATATATATATATACATCCATTCACATATGAGAAACACGGCATTAACTAGAAAATTCGTTCACATAAACCGGAAATATATATAATAATCAGCAAGCATAAAATATGTAATAAAATTAAGCAGATTATAAGCATGTATCTTGTCGAGTCGAACAGGTTAATGCAAGATTTTCTGTCTCATTCCTAACTTTCGTTATCTTAACATTTTCCATTGGAAGTCATTGATGAAACGAATGTTATCACGTTTGTCTTGTCCAACCGCAGACTAATTAATTAGTACGATTTCATAAATTGAAAAAAAATATTGTTACAACAGTTGGTAAAGTCAAGTTGGGAGAATACAAATTTTCACAGTGTTTATACGTAAAGATTACCATATTCAATTGCTTTACCTTTGCGAACACTATTACATAATGAAGTTACAATATCAAGAATTGAAATTCAAGCTTTCGCGTAAAAGTATGCAACGTCTTCTATAAGCAAAGGTTTGTCAGTACTAATATTTTTATAGATTTGACCCTATTCACTGTTATCATAAGTATAGTCAAACATCCTTGTCAATTAAGGCGCTTAAGCCTATCATATTTGAGTCATCCTAGATTAACTTAACCTTCGAACCCACATGACAATATTAGTTTTACTTTTGTAGCAGCACCTTTGTTTTAATTTTTAAGCCGCTCCGTGTAACTGCATACAAAATAAATTATGTGAATTCATTAGGACCACTCGTGAATATTATTTTTTTTAAATTTTACGCAGCTAGGCCATTTCAATTACTGATTTTCGGTCATACGGTACGCTTTCAATAAATTAGCTTGATATCATCCAAAATTTTATTGTATGATTGCACTCATACATTGAGAATTCCTCGCATAGCTAGTTGTTTAAATAAAACATAAAATTTATCAGTAGCAACGATACTGAGTTTATTTTGCACAAAAATATTTTCTCCAGTTTGTTAATATTTCCAAAAATATAAGTTTAATTATCATGAAATCGCATTGTAATTCATGTCACTCAGGTCAAATTACTCTATTTCTAGAATTTTTATTTTTCCATTTTGTACTGCGCATTATGCACATACCGTTAACATCTTCATCAATAAGGGTAAATTTATCTTTCGACGAATCGTGCATTACATTAATTTTTTTGTTATTTATAACTCTACTGATACAAACGAATGCCAAGTTTCAGCTGACCAGATAAACTTTGAGTGGACTTCATTAACCTTTTTAAATTCACCATGCTCGCCGGAGGTATTTATGTGGGCTAAGTGCTAGTACAACCCCGGTTCGAATATACTTTACTTTACTTTACTGCGGCTGACTCCTTTTGGA